>OZ024898.1:22412098-22657098 GCA_964017195.1 Siderastrea radians
TGATGGGCTATTTTCCCCAGAGGCAAAATTTAGTCACAAGACAGTGCAGTACCAGTTAGCTGGCCAGCCTGATAAAAACAATACAGTTATACATAGCAAATTTCAGCCTAGTTCGCTGGGTTCCTAGCATTACAATACTGGGATCACAACCTAGCTGAAATTTTATCAAGTATAAGTTGTATATGCAATTACGATGTAACTTAATTTTTGACAAATTTCTCAGTTGTGCTAAGCTCAGCTCACTGTGCTAGCCTGGCTCATAATTATAATCAGGCCTTTACTTGAATGGGTTTATTTTCAGCACTTGACAAAAATGAAATTTCATAACTTAACTTTGAAATTGACTCTGACCATCTGGGGGAAAAGAATTGGCTTTTATCAGTTGAAACATTGTTACCTGTGGAAGAGCTCCATAGTTCCAAATGTATCCATGATACGGGAAACAGTTATGTACGTATCTTAGCTTTCCTTTCTTGCAATCTTGTTTAATAGGATTTAAGGCTTCTTTTGTAGCTATCTATGTCAAAAAAATTAAACAATATCCAAAACTTAACAACAATAACAACACTGAATGACAAAAACAACTTACAACAATACTATTACAACATAAAGCAACAAATCTAAAATGTACATGTAATGACAATCAATAACCATTAACATTAAAATAAAAAATACATTTATTTACCGGTAACTGTACCACGAAAACACACACAGAAAAAAATAAACAAAAAAATCCAAGAATAATTTATAATAAATTACAACTAACAGCAACAGTTATTAAATTACTGCAACTTACTGCAACAATTATTAAATTACTACTATAAACCTACATGTAATATAGCTAACATAAAAACTGACAAATAAAATAATTCTAGAGGAAAGAAGAAAATACATATTTTCACAAGTTACGAAAACAGTGAAAGATTCACTGATTGTTTCACGGTGTATGAGCACATGAACAAACAGAACAAAAAAGACTGAGAGAGGTGAAAATGTACACAAAGTGGTATATTAATTAAAATAACATTGAATCATCACAAGCTGTGTAGCAAAGCAGTTGCATTTTGAAATTAAAAGAAATTTTACAAAAATATTAGTGGTAGATCAAGACATAAATATTAGTACATGAAGCAGACTGTATTAATTTTATAACTACAATACACAACTCAACCAAAGTGATCACAACAGTTAAAACAACAAAAACACAACGGTGCATTCCAGTAGAGAAACTAACCGCATTTTACTTCGGCTCTATCACTATCCAATCTCCCTCGGACTGGAACAGACCTTAATAATGTGCACATGAAATAAGTACAATAATGCACTTAGTATCAAGTTGTCCTTCTAAAAATCAAAGAAGAATACTATACCTCCATTTTGGCATTTGTCCATCTTGGAACTTCAACAACCATGTTGCACACTGTTTTCTGAAAGAAGAAATTGACAAAAATGTTGGAGTGAATGCAGAATGTTCTAACACAACTCTAGCTACACTGTGACTGCACACCATCTATGTGACTGCATAAAAGATTCTGTACAATTGTTTATTTTTTTGTGTGTGTACAGCATAAGAAGCCTCTGTTAATAGTAATTGGCTTGACTTTGTGTAAAAATCGCTCGGCTTATGGGCAAATAAATACGGTAATAGTCAACTGTTTCTGATACGGTCAATCAAACCAAATAACCTCTCCAACCTCGGCAGGTTTCTTTTACATTTCACCCATACTGTATTACCGATAAATAAACAAGGTAAACAGTGTCCCCTAGCCCTAAATCAGGCTAAAACATCACCTAGTATGTCAGGGGACACTGTCCAACGTGTTAAGATGTCGGCAATGCAGTGACCTGTGACCAGTGGGATGTGACCTGTAAAATATACCTCTCCTTCAAACCTCAATGATCTGACTTTTCTGTTTAATTCCATGTCACTTATTCAAAACTGATTGAAAAACACTAACAGGACAGGCAACATCAAGTACATAGATACACAATTATTTTGTCCTTCTGTGGCTACAATTCCTCTCCAGGATATGAAATGATTGCCTATTGACAAGAAGCCAATCAGAGTCTTTACTTTCTTGTAATTAACGTGGTTTCCAAACAAGTGTCGTAAAACCAACACCAAAGTAGAAAATAACCCTTTAAGCCCAAATTATATAGTGACAAGCATCTTATTTCTCCTTACAATATCACTACTCGATCAATCAGTCAGGTCACAAGATTAAAGGAAATGATCATCAAACATAAAATCTCCTGATGTTTGTGCAAATTCTCCCAACTCGTACCATAAGAAATGTACGGAAAACACTAAGGAGAAATTTATGCATGTTGATATTGGGGCTTAAAGGGCTAATCTGACAATCACAATAGAAAAGACGTAAACAACACAATGAACCACAGCTATATGCATATTCTCCTTGGTGTTCTTCATACATTTCTTATGGTACTAGTTGAGAGAAACTGCACAAACATCACGACATGTCATCTTTGGTGATCATTACCTTTATTCTTGTGACCTGTATGTTTGATTGTGCAGTGATATGGTAAGGACAATTTAGATGCTTTTTTTCGCAAGGCTGATTTTTAGCCGGCTGTCATTAGCAATGGTTGATTTTTCATTAAGTGCCATTTGCTCATAAGGATGGTCTTAAAATTAGGCAGAGCTGGGTGGTACCAGATCAAAGAGTGAAGTGAAGCAAAACCAAAGCAAACACAACATTACTTTCGACACTCAGTTGAGAACTGCTCTGTAATATCTAAATTCAGTGTCTGACTATATTATAACAATCAAGGTTTAATTGACCAATAATTAAAATTAAAAAAAAAAAAAATTTCTCAATAGTCATATCACTCACCTCATCATCAGCAAACAATGGAATATCATGGAATGGAGAGATAGCTTGGTCTTTGTTATCACCTGACAAACAAGACATTCCTTTAAAACTTTGAAACACTACATGTGTTTTACACATGCACATCAACTTTTATTTCTTCACTGGAGTCACCTTACAGTCGAAATACTCAGTGCATTCTGCTTATTATTTAGGAATATTAACTTTCATTAATTGGGAATGGATTGCATTATTGGAATCAAAATTCTACTTTCAAATTGAATATTGTAATGTTCCAACGGTAGCCTTGTTCCAAACGAGGAATGCTGATTGGCTTATTATTGACATCAGGCAAATGTTCATGTGCAAGTGACAGACTGTTGGCGGCTTGCTGTGCCTGATGTGATTTGTGTTCGCTCAACAAAAATAATATCAATCGCAAGTAATTTCACAAAAACAAGTGTGCTGTAGATACACAAGAAAAGTTCCTGAAAATTGAGAAGCATTCCCTGTAATGTCAAACCGACTGAAACCAACAACCGCCAATGGTTTCGTATTTCGTGTGTGAACCTTTGGCTCATGTGAGTAACAACCCGATCAACATTCGTTATTTCGAATGAGTCTACCGTTGGAAGATTTCAATCTTCAATCTAAAAATGGAATTATGATTCCAATAATGCAATCCGTTCCCAATTAATGAAAATCGTTCCTAAATAATGAGCGGAATGCGCTGAGTATTTTGACTATAATGCATGTAAGATTACTGTCAGTCATACAAGGTGCCTTCCTGAGAATCCTTCACACACACATTACTTTACAAGAAACAACAATCAACTATATAAATATTATTATATATCACAGTAATACTTATGAAAGGTAGAATTTCTAAATACAAGTATGACACTATATTAGTAGGATATTATACAGATGTAGGTGTGAGAAAGTCTTTCAAGGACAATCTGACAGCATTTGAAAATGAATTACCAGCCTTCATGTTAACAAAACACCCTTGGAAACAAACCGGAATATCAACAGACAGTGGATAATGTGCTAACAAAAATTAAAGTGTGAGAGCCTTTTTTGATATTGGATAAATGTACGTTCCCTGCTGATTTATTTCAGTGTAAGATATCCACGAAAAAAAATCCAAGATTCTTTTGAGGCATTCTGAAGGCCATCATGCCACCAACCAATAGAACACAACATATTCATGATCCCCAAAAGGGACTTGTGAAAAAGCAGTCTGTTAAAAATTGTGACAAAGATAATTTTAAAGTACCTCAGTCACAATCTTTCTCACGAGAAAAATCATTTCAAAATAAATGTTACTATTAGATCTAGTTATTTGTAATGGGGTGGTTGTCAGTATTGCAGCTTAAAGGGGCATGTAGTCACGAGGATTTCGCAGATTTTTGGTCAAGACTGTGCTAAAATTATCGGTAGGTAACTTTATTCACGCCCAACATTGTGTTTGAAGATTTTAAGGAACATATTAACTTAATTAAATTACGAGAAAACAAACCATGACCATTTAATATCAATTTAATGTCAACATGCTGAAAGAATTTGAAGTTTAGCCTAATTTTTTCAAATAAATATATTGCAATCCAATTCCATCCGTGCCATCCGTAGCAACAGACGACAGAAAATAGTGTCAGTGAAGTAATATTAATAGTCTTTGGTAACAAAACTAGACCATTATTTGTGGGCGTTCATTGACGTGAGGACATATTTTTGATTTTTAAAGTGAACTAAAATAACGTGACTATGCCCCTTTAAAGGGTTAAGAGTAAAATCATTAAGTAAACCATACTGTTCCAAAATAAAACATACACAACAAAAGAATCTATACATATTTTGTAAAATTTACATCTCTGTACAGTTGTGTTCATGTAAGTGCACTTTCAGAGATTATAATCAGAATCAGGACTAAATAAAAAGAAAAGAAAAGAAAATGATTGAACATGTACTCATCACTATGCTGACTATGACTGTGCTATAAGCACCCTTATGCATGCAGGGTTCAAAATACAATCAGAGCTTTCAGCCTGAATTTGACGGCTTTTTTTCGCAAGGCTGATTTTTAGCCGGCTGTCATTAGCAATGGTTGATTTTTCATTAAGTGCCATTTGCTCATAAGGATGTTCTTAAAATTAGGCAGAGCTGGGTGGTACAATGTACGTTGTTACGAAAGGCAGAATCTTTTTCCGCACTGTCTCTCTTTGTTGAAGTGCCGACTTCCTTTCACTGAATTTGGTTTCAGACGTTTTTCTTTCCACTAGACTGTTGGGGTAGTCTCTCGCAGAGGCGTGTTTTGAACTGGGTGATATTCTCAACGAAAGATTTCGCTGAAGAGTTTGTTCTCAGAAGACGTAGGACTTCACCTTTGATAAACCCTTTTCTAACCCCTGGTGGGTGGCAGGAACACAAGTGAGTGTACTGAAAAGTTTCTGTGGGCTTAAAATGTCTGCGGATATCAAGGCTTGTTTGCTTGTTAACTCTTTCGTCTTTGAAAAGAATGGTATCCAGGAAGTTTATTTCTTTGTCTGAGATTTCAGCCGTAGATTTAATTGAGTTGGGTGGTGAGTGTTTGCTAGGACAATAAACTCTTCCATCTCCTTTTTGTCAACATTCCACCTGTAACGAGAATATACAGGTCATCGATGTATCTTTTCTACTCAAGTGGTAGAAGAGTGTAGAACATTTGTACCACTGTTTGACTAAGCATGTGGCGTTATGCTAAGCCCGATCAGTGTCTCCCTTTGACCTACATTTATCAGATTTCTCTCTTTGCAACTTATCATTGTTGCATTCAACGCGGCGATAATGATACTTGGTTAGTGTGCGTATGAATTTTTGCTCGGCCTCTCTCTTTATGGAGTGTATTTCTGTCTTAAACTCCTCGTTAGGAGTGATGTTTGCTTTTGCCACATAGCGCAAGTGTCTTGTGCAAGTGCCTGGCAGGGTAGCTTGCTAGCATTTCACAAATTAGATCAGGCCTTTGAAAATGATAAATGCCGCAACAGTGACACTGATTTTCAGTGCAACGGTATATTTCCTTTGGTCTCCAGCAAATTAAATTGGACGAGAAGGTGAAAGCACACGAAAAAAGCGACAAGGTGCTAAGTGGAAGAGGGGCCCACTTCTCGAAAGTCCCGATAACGCAAGATTCTCCTCAAAGATTCCAATTTTTGTTGGTTTTAAAAGCTAAGTAGTAAAATTGTAAGTTGACGAAACAAGTCAAGCTGGTTTTCGGGATAAAAGCGACACTGCCATTCTACAGATTTTGATCTTCAAATATAGTTCTGGGCTCAAAAAGTTATCGGGACTTTCGAGAAAAGGACCCCAGGATCGAAGACGCTTTGGTAACAAAGAAATCGTGAATGAAAGTTTGTCCGGTTCCTAAAAGAGAACTGAATTGCTGCGGCATTGCTACCCGGTGTCTGGCCTATTTCCTCAAAAATCGCATTGTTGTTCACGTATGAAACCATGTCAGAAAAAAAGAGTGCTGGAAAATAGAGATAGTCGATAGAATGAAGACTTGATTTACAAGAATTGAGACAATATGTGTTAACGTTCTGTAATTTGTTGTTGTTTTTATCTAGAAAGCTTTTAAAACGTCATCCAATTCACTTTTGGCACGTGTGTATTGTGTTTCATGGCTGCGTTATTTTCTGATATGAAATGTTTACTATGACGTTCTAGGGACATTGATTTTGCTGATCAAGGGATGGGATGTCATTTTTTTCTATTTCTTGGGTGAAAAATCCATGGGTGGCTAAAGTGCCGGCTGTCGCTGGCAGCCGGCTGCTATTTTGAACCCTGGCATGATTGATTTTTAAGATATTCCCACTTGGACATGCATAAAGGATACTACTGCATCTTGTCAGATCTTACAATTATGACTGTTGTGTCCCAAGTAGGAACCAAGCCTTTGGGAAAAGAGGGCAACAATAACATAGCTGCCCCCTCCCCTCGGGTCCCACCCTAGACCTCCGGCTGACATCAATTTTCCCTCACTGGCACCTTTTAAGTTTTATCACACTCTGCATCGTGTCATGGATTTTTTCCCCATGGGGGGGGGGGGGAGAAGTGAATTTTTGGGTACAGGAGTACCACTGGGACTCTGAAACCCTTACCCTATACCAGACCATGCTCAGACTAGACACAAAAAATCCCTAACCAATCCCCCACACTCAACGAGAGTCAATTTTTATTCTAGACTTAATTCCTCATACCACTTTTCAGTTGCCCCATACATGTAATTGAAACTCTACTCTGGACCAAGACTCTCCCATTTCCATACCCTATCCCAGACTAAACGACTTGAAAACCATTTTACTTTCACAGCGGCACAAAGGGGATTTTTTCAAGTACAGTACTAATCCCGCCCTGATTATGACCCTTGCATATCGACGTGATCGACAGAAATAAACCGTGATAGAGATCCAAAGGTCGCTTCCGTGTTTTGAGTGTTGGTCATGCCTATTCGAATGCATATATAAACTATAAATGTGCGAATCGTGCACTAGAAGTGTGAGCTACCAGTTGAATTAAGCTAAAAGTGATCAAATTTAAGGGATAATTTTACGATTAGATTTCAAGAACGGAATGTCCTGACATACAATAGTTTACAATAAATGGGGACTTGGAACTCACATACCACGACGTGAACTATCTCACGAAAATGATCGAGACATTTTCTTCTAAAAACAAGCCAAAGGCTAAAGGAGTGATGCATTCGCCTCGCGATGGAAACCCACATCAAAATTGCACCGAAAAAGTTTATTTTTAGGGAATACTTACGAAAATACATCCTGAAATCGAGAGTGTTCGCAGCCCCACTTTCATAGGTAGAATAAGCCATTGTTCTTTTCATCAGGGACGTAAAAAGCAACGTTCTTTTTGCGTGAATAGGAGTAAAACTACGGGCACTGCTGCGAGCAAACGTGGCGAATTCAAGAATGGAGGTCGCTAGAAAGCGAGCCATTTCTAAGGGGGAGTTTATTTTTAACGCGCTTTTCTATTGGTTCGTGTCCATATAAGCGATGATACTATTGGTTAATTTCGTCGTTCCACTCGATTACATGGAATTTCTAGGAAACGTTTGCACTGTTTTGCACGCTCTGTAAAATGCAGGAATTCTCTGAATTTGCGGAAGCAGAAAATTGATTGTTTTTATTATTTACACGTTTTTAAGAGGCTTTGCAAAAACCCTTCTTATTTTGCTCAGTTTTACAAATAACAGCGTGATTGTGTTGGTTACCTTGTGTGACTCAGACCACATGGCGTGACCGATTGCGCGTGACACAGCGTACCTGAAGGTCGTGGTCGAAATGAGCGACGGATCATGAGGGTGAATAAATTTGTGGAGGTAAGGAAATAAAAACACCTCTCTGTCTAATATGTGCGATTGTTTGATTATTTATTTATTTTCCATTCTTTTCAATTCAGAGTTAATTTTTTCTTTCAACATACTGTAAATTCTTATAATTGATAGCCCGAGGCTTCATATTTTCCCAGGGGGGTACTCGAAGTATACATGATGGGGGGGTCCGACGGAGCTTCATATTGCAAACCCAAAAAAATACACAAGCCTGAAATTTTAGACCCAAAAAAATACCTGGCAACAAAATTTCCAACCCAAACAATACAAGAACACGGAACACACGTCGCTGAAAAAACGTTCGAATGAATATTTTTCTGATCCACTGATCGCAACGAAAACCAGAAACGAAAAGTTCGCTTGGAGACAAGACCCAAAAAAATACGCGTATTTTTTTAAGACCTAAAAAAATACGTGACAGATCTCGACCCCAAAAAATACCGAGCATGTAAATTTTCAACCCAAAAAAATATGTCGGACCCCCCCGTCATGTATACTTCGAGTACCCCCCTGGGCATATTTTCACTCAAAGATTATTTTGGGGGCCTAATTTTTGGTGAGGGCTTATCCAAGTTTCAGTGGGAATTAGCATTTCAAAATGATTTTGGTCTCTGAACAAAAAAAAAATCAAAAAATAACATCAGCTTTCAAGTTTTATGGGTTTGTTTGTATAACATTGCTAATCCATGGTACAACTTTTAGCTCTTAAGAATTCATTAGTATATTGTAGCTTTAGCTTTTTATACACAAATATTTACGTTCCTAGGATTTGGGTCACAATTTATGGTCCATCTTAATTTGTGCAATTCAAAAGTAATAAGATTATTATCTCACTTTTATTATTACTATTGTAAGTAGCTGTCATTGTTGTTGTCATCATTCTTGTCCTTGCGGTGGTAGTGGTCTACTAGGTGGCAAAAGAATGTTTTCGTCTGGGGTTCAGGGACTCATTTTTGGAGGACTAATAAATTTCAGAATTTCGTATGACAATAAAATCTTACAGACTGCACTGCACATAAAACATGGAAATATAAAAAAAAGTGAAAGACCAAACAGTACTCTTAAATATATAAAAACATGGAACTACACACATAAAAATCCTCTTTACTAAACCAGACAGAGGGTGGGGGAGGACTTGAAAGGGGGCTCAACTGATCTTTTCACCCTTTCTTGCCTTGCTGGCAAGCACTTTCCAAACTTATAATTTTAATGCTACTAAAAATATATTTAATATGGCAACTTTTTTCCTATTTTTCGTGCTTCATGCCAACTTAGAAAAATGTGTCCCCTTCTCTTTCATTTCTCCCCTTCATGTACTAACAATAAAATTAACAAACAAGAAAATCGCTTGTAAGTAGTAATAATGTTTTTGAATATATTTACATTATTTTACAAAAAAAAAACATAAACAGCTTAACATCTAGAAAATATGGTGCTTGTCTGGCCTAAAACAACTTGTTCAGATTTTATACAAAGCTAACGTCAGCAAGGGAATAATTAGTATAGTCTACATAAAAATACTTCAGAATTTGAGATAACATATTTTTGACTAAATTATCATAAACCATTTATTTCTCAGAGATATAAAAAAGCTAACAAAAAAAAACCTTCCAAAACATTTCAACTTGAAAATTGCTATAAAGAAGCAAGGCTGTAAATAACTTCAATTCCCCGCATAAATAAGGCACTGATCGCCTGAGGAATGGTACACTTGCAATAAGTTGAACTCAATGCTTATAGTCAAGTTAAAGCTTCACTCTAATTAAACAATAGAGTTCTTCTGTCGAAGGCAATATCGAGTGATAGGTTGCCCGAGGAAATTTGATGTTCACAACAAATATCAGCCCGAGAACATAGTACGAGGGCTTATTATATGAATTTTGAACATCAAATTTGCGAGAGAACCTTAGAGCTATTATACATAGGGCCTGAGACAGAAGCTGGACTCTGTTTAGCTTCAAACTTTATTTTAAATATTTAAAACAAAGTTAAAAAAAGCTTAAAAGCTTTGGAGACCCCTCACACCCTCGGAATTTTCAATGACCTTCCGTGGGGTGGGTATGGATATTTTCTGGAACCATACAAATAACAGATCAAAACTGCAACACTGACGACTTTAAAGTGCCTTTCTCGCTCAACGCCAGGGCCTGGTTGTTCAAAACAGGATTAAGCTAACCCAGGATTAGCGTTAATTTTAAATTGAGTCTTACAGCCAAGTGATGATCAGGAGGATTCCTGTAAATCTGTTTTGCCCTACGTTTTGACTTTGGTTGCCTTCAAACAGGAACTTAAAATTAGCTGTGAAAACTCTTTTTAACAAGAGAAAAAGGAAGTGTGGTTAAATTATAATCCTGGGTTAATGTAGCCTGTGCCAGGCTCCAAGATAGTTGGAAAAGCATCATCCAGAAAACAAACTGGTGCGAAAAAAGGCATGGGGGTTGGGGAGAGACTAGGCGTAGGAGCTCTCTCCCGCCATTTTTCCCGCTGTTTTTCACTCACCCGCTTTTTCGCTGCTCGCCCGCTTTTTCGCTAGTCTCCACTGACTGAGAGCCTGGCACTGGCTAGGGTTAATGTTAACCAGCTTTTGAACAACTGGGCCGTGATCAACAATTGGGTTTGACCACTCCAACAGGAAATAATTTGTCTCTTGACCAAATTAATTTGGACAGCAAACATAGGACCTCATCCTAGCATCTCTTTTTCGAGGCACATTAACCCGAAGTTTCTAATATTGATACCCTTCTATACTATAAAAGCACAATATTTACAGTTTATTCTTCCGCACAAAAATGTACTCTTGAAATTGCGTTCCTGCTTCATCAGCATCACTTCCGCCACCATTACAACCTTCCAAATTAAATCCATGCCCGTACAAAAGATCAAAGGCATCTGCCTTGGTCAATTCAGCTCCCCCGGGTCTCCACGGTACCCGGTAATCCCTAACATACCCCCGGGCGGGGAGCAATGTTAATACGAACTCCGACGCCTTGATATACTCTTTAAAAACTTCTTTGATGAGATCTTCCCGGCCACTTAATAAAAGTTGATTTCGATATCGATCCACGGAGACAATAATTGTGCCCTGGCCTTCGCTTAGCTGCAAATTTCTTCTTCGATCTTCCCGGAATATTTGGAGCGCTTCGATCAAATCCCCCACTTGATAAAAGTCCGCTTCGGCGCTAAGCTGATCAAATTCATCGAACGATTGAGGAAGACACAGTTCTGAAGTGCGCAGGAAATTAAGAACGTGCCGAAATAGCGCCCCATCTCGGTCAATAAAATAATTCCCTCGGGTATCTTTGGCAATCCGTTGCCTTCCACTAAACATTGCTCCAAGCATCGAGTTTGGATCTCGCGTTACGGTGTCCAAAGTCGTCGTATAAACGTATCCTCCAACGTTTAAGTTTAAAATTGGTGGAAAATTTTCCTCCATGGACATAATCAACTAGAGAAAGGCAGCAAAATTACGTAAGAGTTATATGCTTTCAACACACAGCTGAATCTGTTTGTGTTTACACCGCTGTCCTCACGTGGTCATGCCAAATGCAAAGCGCGAAAAATGGGCTACCATCAGGGGTGAGGAAAGGCACAATCACGAAATCACTTTCTGAAGACTAACAGCAACTAAACTTACACATTTGAATTTTTATTCGATAAAAAATTTATCTTATTGAAATCTAGTTATTTTTTGAAAGGAAAATTAGTATTGAGAGAAAAAAAAACTTAAAAAGATTTTGTACATGATCACCCCTCCCCGCAACGCAGGCATTTGTAGCTGGGTTTCGCCAGTTCAGGAGTTCTCACAAAACCTCACAACATGGCGGCGAAAGAAGACGGGGGCGTAAACGAGGCGTGATACTTATGAATACAAACACTCGTTCAGTCTCGTTTGTCGAGAACCTTCAATTGGAAATTACAGATAGCCTATTCAATGAATCCCTCTTGCTTGCAGATGTAGACAATGACAATGACTGCGAGTTAGTTGTTGGTCAAATCAACGGCGACTTGTTGATTTTCAAGGGCAATAGCCACAAACCATGGAGAACTTGTCATCACCTTGGCATGATAGCCTGTGTTGGAGTAGGAGATCTGTGGAATCAGGGTGAAAATTTGCTTTTTTGTATAACTGCAGAGGGATGGTGTCACATATTTTACGTAAGTATTGCAAAAGCAGTTTTATTCTAAACTCGTGACTTCCTGAATCTCGTGATTGCCGGACGAAAGCCATCTTTTCCGAGACGAACTTCATCCCCTCCGATATGAAACTCAAACGCAACTGATGAGATGTAGAAGTCTATAAAGAGCGAGCAAAGAGCGATCGGAAATATTGCGAATGAATTCACATTGGTAAAAAAATAATTTGTAAATGAGGCGAAAAAAAAGCTTGTGTAATGCCCTTGGCAATGCCATAGAAAACTTAAGTTATAGACGGATTATTTCATCTCAGGAAGACTAATTACATGTAAATATTTTCTTCATCCTGGGCTGACATATCATCCTGGTGCTTCGGACAGGATGAAATCTTCCCGAAGAGGGATGGCGAAAACAATGCAACAAAAAGGAAATGGCCAGATACAGAGATGGACTCATTCCAGGATAAAAACTCTCATGTGAACAAGCCCTTTATAGACCTTTATAATGAAGTATTTACTGCCTTTTAGGGACAGACCAGTAGGGAAAATTGAGTGAAAATAAAAATTCACGCACAGTGAGTAGCCCAGAAAAAACGTTCTAATGCATACAGAAAAAAATATTTCCTGAAAGGGAAATATTAACAAAAAAAATTCCTGCAGCTTGAAAATTCCCCATCCCCCCCCCCCCAAAAAAAAACTTTTGTAATGGTTTGTCCCTTATTTCCTAAATCTAATAGGAAATTAACGCGAATTGCAAAAATTCGCGTTAATTTTTGTGAGCGTTAATTTGCGCGGTTCATGACTATGTGGAAAAAGTAGATCTTAGCAAGGGCTATCAGAATCCAACAAGAAAACTGGGGGTAACCATGCACTTTCAGAGATAATTGAGCTTTAATTTGGAAAGAAATTGCCATAATTATATTCTTTGTATTTTACCGCTTTTTTAGAATTACGGTTGCTTAATTAATATCTCTGAAAAATGCACGGTTGCCAACATTTTTCTTTTTGGATTCCAATATTACCCTTGCTTAAATCTACTTTTTCCCCACAGTCATAACCTTTGCAAAAATACATCTATATTAGGAGGCACCGTCCTTAATATCAGCCCTTAGCAGCGCTGAAATGTCAGCCCGGGTTGTTACACGTTGTAGATTGCTGCAGACTCACCAGAGGACAAACTAGAACCAGTTTCCTCTCAACTTCTTCCATCCAATTGCAAGGTTCTTCTGTTAGCAGATGTCGATGGAGATGGACTACTGAAACTAGTTACAGGCCATGCAGATAGGGCTGTTCACATCCACAAATTAGAAGCTGATAATGACAGAGATTCCAGCATCCATGATAAACAACTGAATACAGGTAAATGTCTTCTTGAGCTCCTGGACTACTGCCAAGTTGATTGAATGGGGGTTGGGAGAGGTCACATGACCTGATGGATCCTAAGATCCATCAACCTTTACCAAACCATTTAGATTAAGACGGAATCCATTAGGAAATTGAGTAATTATAATTTTCAGTGGACAAAAACCTTGTACCAGAATAATTTAAGGCATATCGCATTCTTTTTTACATTTTTTGAGAGCTATAGATGTAATTTGTTATCTGTAATAACCCCAAAGACAATTTCTTATGGGAGCCCGAGAAAATAAATTTCAAATTTCACAAAATGAAATCTTAGGCATAAAAATTTACCTATTTTACCTGTGTTTACACAATTCCTGTGAAATTTGAAATTTATTTTCACGGGCTCCCACCAAAAGCGTCGGCTATTTCGCTCAGAGAAATCGGCTACTTTTCCCCTAAATTGAAGTAATTACAGGAAGTTTCTTTCAAAGCCCTTGTTGACATAGTCGGTTACTCTGACTACTCAAACCGGCTGCCTACTTCAAATTTTATTGAAACCCCTGCATTTAGGTATTTTAAAAGGCCTTCAATTAAAATACTCCAAGTATATAATAACATTGTTTTTTTGGTTAACATCTCTTCTGGTAATACTATCTTCCCCTAATCGTTCATTGTCTGCAATTTCCAAGGGTTTAGAAAAGGGATGCAGTGTTCTTCAGTAGGTATTTGAAAGGGGTACCATTTTTCAATAGAAGGTAATATATACCAAAGGGGTACCTTTTCTGTCAAAAATGGTATATACAGGTAAGGGGTTGGACTTCGGGGCGGATCGCCTCCCCGTATAAAACTTTGTTGAGTAGCCCCCCCAGGTGAATAGCAGTTGAGAGAACTTGTTCAAACATCAGGATAATTTTTCTGCAGGGATCACTTCCTTAATTCTCATGACCTGTATATGCTATTAAATGCACTGATATGATGCATGGGGAGAAATTTGATTCTCATCACTGTTGGGGCTTAACCCTCTCACTCCCAGAGTCAGTTATGGAAACATTAAGGTGATTCTAACTTCTGAGTCTGTGGATGAAATCCTATCGTGTGACCATTCAAATGAAACCTCGTCAGCCGTACTTTCACATGGTACTATTTATATTTTAGTATTTTACAAAATGAAATTTGGGATTCGTCTTGAATTTTGATTAAAGGCACCCTTGGGAGTGAAGGGGTTAAAGGGTTAAGACACCCTATTCCAGACTATTTTACTGCCAAATTTAGCACAAAAGGTTGTTCATCCTGGACATTTTTTGTAAGCAACACTGCGATTCAATGATATTATTCACGTCATTCAATCCATACTTTTCACTGGGATCATTTTTAGTCCACTCTAAAAAGTCATTTATGGTCCAGTTTGGGGACCATTTGCATGTGGGGATCATTTTGTGCCGTTCAATCTTCTTTTTTGGTAAATTTAGAACGTCACTGAGCACATTTTTCTGCACCATTTTCATTCATGTAAAGTTTGATGGTGAATAAAGTGGCAGGTAGGCAGCCATTTTTTTGTGGGTCAAAACAATTACTTGACATGTAAATGGCATTTGCTGTTCTGAAAAAAGAATCAGGCTCTCAAGGGGGTGGGGGAAGGGGGTGCTTGAAGCCCTCATGGACCCCCTAAAGCCTTTTTCTACTTGGAGCCAGCCAAAAATGCTGATTCTGACTAAATGGAGCCCTAACCCTAAAAAATGCAAGTCTCCAGGGCTCCAAGGCAGAAAAATTTTTTTCTGCCTTGGAGCCCTGGAGACTTGCATTTTTTAGCCTGGCACCCTGGAGCCCTAGAGCCTTTAACCCCTTTGGGACCCTTTAAAATGTTTAGGATTATTCAGTCTTGATTTTTTTGGTCGAGTGACCAGAGATCTGAACTAAAAGGCTATCAAAATGATCTTTGTGTTGCAGAAAACAGGGAACAGAGAATGAATACCACTGTCACTGAACATGCTCCAGGCTCACAAGTACCAAAAGAAGACTTGTCAAAGGAAGTCACGAAGGAACACCAAACAGAAACCCCCCAGAAAAGCAACTGGAAAAAATCTAAGCAGGAAGAAAAAGAAGCTACAGGAGAGAGTTGCCAAAATGAAGAGGTGAAAAATCCTCTGAAATTTGCCTGGCGATTTGTTAGTGTCAGTAGTTGGACCGTTTCTTACCAGATTAATTCACTTGTGGTGTTTGATGTCATGACAACAAGACATCTTCTGGCCTCGCAGCCTGGGGGTACTTATGCAATTCTGATGTCATCAGATTTGAACCAACATGAGATGTCTGAAGAACAGGTACAGTGTGCTAATACAGTGTAGTTGGTACACAATATGGGATGTTGGAGGGTGGTGCAGATGGTGATGTTGGTGGTAGAGGGATGGGCAGAGGACTACCTATCAGGGGTGGGGTCTCATCTGAGGTGTCTCATAAACTCTTTCACTCCTAGGACCACAAACTCAAAAGTTAGAACCATTTTGTAGATGCGCATTACCAAATACGACCACAGAAAGTACTCATGGTAGCTTTCATTTGAATGGTCACACTTCGGGACATCATCCACAGACTCAAAAGCTACAACCACCTAGTTGTACCACATAAAGACAGCACCACAGGAAAGTACTGCTCAGTAGCTTTCATTAGAATGGTAACATTTCAATATCTCATCCATCCTGAGGCTTAAAACTTTGAACCAATTGTACAGAATAATAAACTGCACCACAGGAAAACTGCTCAGATTAGTTGTCATTTGAATGGTCACACTTCAGGATTTCACCCGGCCACAGTTTCAAAAGTTAAAACCACCTTGTACAGCATTAATAAACAGTATGACAGGAAAATACTGCTCAGTAGCTTACATTTGAATGGTCACACTTTAGCATTTCAACCACAGACTCAAAAGTTAGAACCACCTTGTGCAGTGTAATAAACAACACCGAAGGAAAGTCCTGCTTAGTAGATTTCATTTGAATGCTCACACTTTAGGATTTCATCCACAGACTCAAAAGTTAGGACCACCTTGTACAGCATAAAAAAACAGCACCACAGGAAAGTTTCAGTTGAACTGTCATCACTTCTTCTGCAAAGAAACAGGTCATGAGAATATAGGAAACGATTATAAACGAAGATAAAAGTCTTGTCTGATTTATAACCAAACTTATCTTTGTCTTTTTGTTAATTCTGTCCTTGTTCTCTTGTTCATAAGTACCAAATTCTCGTGACTTGGGCCATAAGCTGAAAGGGTAAGCCTTCCAAGAAACTATTGTAAAAAGGTTTTCAATTTTTTTTTTCAGAAAATAACTCATGGAATATTTTACTGTCTTTCTAGAAATCTTCTAAATAAATATACTATTAAATGCAAATGTTCGAAAATGCGTGAATCTGATTGGCTAACCCATTTATACACTATTAGTAAACATGATAAATCGGTATACAAGTTACGGTTTACAATTATCTAACCTGTAATCAGGAGCTAATAATTATGATGTTAGTAATTCCTCTTTTAATGTAAATATGAAACGGGCGATTTTTTAGTTATTGGTTTGGCACCGCTTTTAAGCCACGCCGTTGCTCAACTCTCAGACTGCTTTTTATACCCACCACTCTGTAGTCTGCCCTCGCCCTGCATCTGTACTGTGGATTTAGTCTCCATTTCACACCCAGTTTGCTCTCGGAAATCTGCGGTAGGCATTTTACACTGACCGATTTTCTAAAAACATCTGTCTCATTGTTTTTTTTTTTTTCTAGATTTCCAGTTCTCCCTCGTCATCAATTTTCAACCAGTTACCAGTCCTCTGGGGACGAAACAAAGGCATTCCGACAAATCTAATCACCTTGAAATACCACGACAACGCATGCTCACTGGGCAATTCAGCGCGCGTAGTCGAACAACAGCAGCGGTATTTGGCGCTCAGTACTCAAGACGGCCAGCTAATATTCATGAATGCGAATAAGCATCACTGGTCACTGCGCATCGACCAGGGCAACTATAACTTCTTTGCGCTGTCCAAACTCGACATCACACAGGATGGTAATGAAGAAGTGGCCGTATGCTCTTGGGACGGAAACACTTACATTGTCGATCACCTCAGAAATGTTGTTCGGTTCAATTTTGGGGAAAATGTCATGGCTTTTAGTGCCGGGTGTTATGCATTCAACCCCGGAAAGAATCTCCCTGCTCTGGTTTATGTGACTTCATCTAATCGTGTTGTTATTTACTACAATGCACGGCTGTCCTTGATGATTCCAACAAATCTGGATATCGCGATGAAACGTAGAGCTTCACAGGATAAGCAAGCCAGAATCGCTCTTAGTACTGTTGCAGCAGACAGTGTGAATAATAACGGACTCATTCAATTGTACGCACAAAGTTTTTATGGGGAAAATAGCTCTTAAATTTTTCTAGGAATGAACAGTATACATTCTAAACAGGGACCAAAAGGGATTTAGGCCTCCAGGTGTCCAATCAAAAAAACAAAAACAAAAAATACAGCTCCAAGATGGAAAAATACAGTGGGCATCTAGGACTCCATTGCTTCACTGCATCAAGCTCCAAATAGAGAAGGACTATAAGGTTCCATGTCAAACATTTTAGGTGCTCCTAGGCTACAAGGATCCCCAGAGTTGGGACTTTGTCTAAAGGGACGATTGTTAGTAACGGAGGCACATTGAATGGTTGGTTTCAAAGATGGTGGTTTCCTCATTCAACAGTTGCTTTGAGTGCGTGATTGAGGGCTACAATAAATACCACTGAACCGCTGTAACTTTCCTACTTAACAGTGACAGTGCTTATGAGGACGAAAACTTTGTAATGTAAAGTATAAAAACGGTAACGCGGCAACAACATGCAAGAGATACCCAATATGTTATTATAAAGTATCAGAGGGATAACGGGCGTTGAAATTATATACGAATCTGCAAAAAGGGTCAAAGGGGGACTTGTATTATGAGGGTGGTAAAGTGGGATCTAGATCACGGTTCACGAAAAATAAATTGGCCATTTCACGTTTCACGGAAAATGAAATGACCATTTCACGATAAAAAATATTTCCTTACGTTTCAGGCTAAATTGCATCCAAAGTACAGCTTTTTTTGTTGTCCTCACCGACCGTCCACTTAAGACAATTTTTTTAAAAGCTAAACTATAGAGAGCAGCACTGTGTGAACTTAAATTGTAAAACTTGTTTATTCTCCTACGCGTTTTGTCCGTAGCGGACTTCATCATCACACTTTGCCAGTAAGCCAGTAGAGCTATTTTACACATGTAACGTAAGCTCTAGAACTTTTTTGCGGATTCCATCTGGGAAACAAGCTCGTTTTTGCAAGGCGTGACTAAGGTGTAAGATATGTGTGACATATTTGATTACTGTATAGCACTATAAAATGTTTCCAGGTTTTTGTTCGCTGTGCACGACAGCGGGAATCAAGTCTTTTCTTTGTGCGCCAAGGCTTTCTTGTAAGCATCTCTTTTAGATCAGGTAAAAACCTCGCGACCATGCGGACACCCTTCTACCATGATCACTAAGAGGATAAAAGGTGGAACGAGTAGAGCGACCAGTAGCCCGCATAACAGGCGTTATTGAGCCGAGCGAGTCTCTTTCATCAGCAGAGGCCTCCTGCAGTCGCGCCTTGGAGAAAAAAAACTCGCGGAGACTGGGAAGAGGGAAAGTTAAAGCGCGCAGGGAACACTGGGAAGGGGGAAGAAACAAAGGAGGCTTTTTCCCTCTTCCCCTCGTTCCCCGCGCTCCCGTTTTTATCTCTCCAGCGCTCCCGTTCCAGTTTCTTTCTATGATGTTTACTAAGAGGAGCCTCTGCGGAGGAGAGAGCGAGCGAGTTATTTTTTCTGAGCCACGTAGGCTAAGCGACTTGGGGGTCCAGATTGACGATCAGTCATGGTCATGCACTGGTCACGCAATTTACCACACGTAGGATCACAGGCAGCCCAAGCTCACGCCTCGAGAAAGCGAGGAATTTATAAATTATTTATGGTTCTCGAGCCGGGACGTGACCTTCGAGAGAGACCAGCATTGGGTTACAAGCGGCCGTTAACAATTTGAGACGTTGTATGGGGAATAAAATATCGTCGATTTCGAACGTGAAATAAAACTCAATTTCAACACTTTTTTTAGTGAAATGAATAAAACTAACTTACCTCTTGCGTCTTTGTGTGTCTTTTGGGCTTATTCCATCGTTTTGGACTTTCTTCGTCATGACTGTTACTACCTTCATAAGAAGGTAGTAACAGTCATGACAAAGAAAGCCCAAAACGATGAAATAAGCCCAAAAAACACACAAAGACGCAAGAGGTAAGTTAGTTTTATTCATTTCACTAAAAAAGTGTTGAAATTGAGTTTTATTTCACGTTCGAAATCGACGATATTTTATTCCCCATACAAAGTCTCAAATTGTTAACGGCCGCTTGTAAGAGTCCTCGCTTGTAAGCCAATACTGGTCTCTCTCGAAGGTCACGTCCCGGCTCGAGAGCCATAAATAATTTATAAACTCCTCGCTTTCTCGAGGCGTGAGCTTGGGCTGCCTGTGGTAGGACGTTTATTTTACAGTGTCGTTTCGGGAGGGAGAAAATCTCATGAAAAAAAGGTGATTAACGGTTCACAGCTATGTAACCTAATCACATTTCACGAGAAAAAATAGCCATTTCACATTTCACGGGAAATTAAAAGGGCCTTTCACGGATCACGAAAAAAACCCTTTACCACCCAGACAAGGGGGAAATGTGGCTTGCAGTATATCTGGCTCACGCGAATCAAGATCTGTGGTGCAAATGAAAAAGCAGTAAGCACTTTTCGCGTATTACCTAAAATGCCTTTTAGTGAGAATTTATTCGTTGGGAAAATCAAGTTTTGCGCAGAAGTCTCGCTTCTCGGTTTATCGAGCTGGAATAAATAATCGAGTGGCAGTAACTGCCATGTGACACTTGCAGGAGCCGATAATGGCTTAACGACAATTATTTCAGTGAAACAGGGTACCGGCGATAAGTGGTTACAATGATAGACCGAGTGTGAGACGCGATATTCACACAAGAGTATTGCGACTCATGTTGAGTAACGGTCGAACGAAAAGCGACGAATAACAAATTAGAAAAATCATCGTATCGCAGCGCAAAATGCATCTCAAAACGAAATTCGTCGTACATATTGGACCTACATCAGATCCAACAAAAACAACAACAATTTATTCAGATTCAAGAACTCCGCATCAAACATGTTTATTTCCCCAATTTTTATTTCGTTACGTTTTCGTTGCAGTTTTACAAATATTAGCACATACAAATTACACTGAAATAAGCATGTGGGTTCCCCATGGAATGTTAACGACTTTTCTTTAGATTCCACAGAACTCAACACAAGCAGTCAGTTACTAGCTAAAAAAAGTTGGGGCAAGTCTTACTGATTTGCGCCGTACCAACTGCACCGTATCGCTGATCACTGATTTGCGCCGTATCGTGTTACGGTTTGTAGTACTTATTGTAGCCCTCAATAACGCACTCAAAGAAACAGTTGAATGATGAAACCACTGCCTTTGAAACCATCCATTCGATGTGCCTCTTTGGTATCCACCCGTTGTAGTTATTGTTGGAGAGACTGAACAGGGTACACGCTGAATTCGAATCTTCTTCGTCAGGGGTGATCACAAAGAAATTCGCTCCGTTAGTCGCTCTAACTCGGCCGTCTGCTCCTGGAGGTTTTGATGAATGCCACGCGTTCTTCTGGATCAAAATATAAGCTCGCTTGCCGAACCAGTCGATTTCTTTGGTAGGTGGAGAAAACAACATGAAGCTACGATCCCAGAGCGGCCATGGAGTGGAGAAAGGAAGATAAAAGATGAACCCTTGGTTATCTGGGTATGTTTTCACTATTTCTTGATCCCGGAAAACTTGGTCCCACTTCTTTCGTACCTCCATGTTTTTGGGGTTCACCATTTCCATGTACGATTCCGCAGACAACGGCAAGTCGATCTTAAACAACATCTTTATCGGGACTTCATTTTCAGGGAAGGTCTTCTACCAGTAAACTGCTCCGGAATTGTTATGTACCTCATTCCAGCCGCCATTATCCAAGTCGTTCTTGAACCACTTTGCTCTCTCAATCTCCTTCTCGTACGAAAAGGAGGTGAAAAAGTCG
The DNA here is from genome assembly GCA_964017195.1 of Siderastrea radians. Lineage (NCBI taxonomy): Eukaryota > Metazoa > Cnidaria > Anthozoa > Scleractinia > Rhizangiidae > Siderastrea > Siderastrea radians. The sequence goes on from OZ024898.1 coordinate 22,433,958, forward strand.
TCTGTTTGCTGCATATGTAGCCGGTAGTTATCTGCCTTATATTTAAGTGACCTTTTGAGCGTAGGTATAACTCCGCGTAAGGTAAACAAGATATGCGGCAAATTCAGAATACCTAGCCCACTTGAAATTTGCATGAGCAGTCGCCAAGGCGTCGCAAATTTACATGCTAGCAAGTTGTTCTTCATGAAATAATGGATATATGAATATCATATATCTCATATACATATTAGAACTGCGGGATGAAGAATTTAATGTAAAGAGGACTGTTACCGCTGCAATGTAGGCGCAGCTAGGTTTGTGATTGTATAAGGTTACATTTCGTGACTTTTGTTACACGTGGCGAGTATGGATTTCGCGTCAAAACAATTTATTGTTCGATCCCGCACTGGGACCGCGTTGCCTCATGGGTGAAATTGAAATTCGAGTCATTTGCATGCAGACGCGCTCGGGTGAACATTTCATTCATCTAAGGCCCGGTTCAGACGCCGTACCTCTCATGTGCCGTACCAAATACAATCAAGTTCGACTTTGGCACGGCGGCTGATTCAGACGCCGTACCTCATTTTGCCGTACCAAATAAAAATTATAAATGGGATAGTTCATTTTGTGCTACATGAATATTATACTACCAGTTCCCATAGTAACCATAACCTTGTCTCGTGACGACGACAACACGCAAATTAAGTATAAATAATGGCGGACAAAGTGAGAAGAGCGATCATTTTTAAGAAAATAATCGAAGGTAACAGAAGAAGAAGACGAGTTTTGGAAAATGCGTTGCATATAGCGATGTCAAGAAGGCGTGCGATCGTTAAACTGTGTTTCATCAGCCTGCTTTTGTTGCTGCAGTCTAGGCAAAATGCAACACCAATTAATCGGCCCCGGCGATTGCAACGAAACAGCGGGTGGTGGGACCTTGTCTGGAACACATATTCTGAAGAAAGGTTTGTCAAAACTTTTAGAGTGTCCCGTCGGACGTTTTGCTATATTCTTAGCCGAATTCGACACGTGCTGGAGAGGAAAACAGTAAATGAACAACCCGTATCGCCAGAGTTACGACTTGCAATTTGTTTATACCGCCTCGCAAGGGGAGATTATTGTTACACTATTTCGGAGTTGGTAGGTTTAGGAGTATCAACAGTGGCCACAATTGTGAGGGAAGTTTCACATACAATTGTTGAGACCCTTTGGCAAGAATGCGTGAGCCGCCATCTGCCTCAAAATCAACATGGCTTTGAGCGGAAGATTTTGGACATGGAAGAATTATGGCAATTTCCTTTCGCCTGGGGAGCAATTGATGGCTGCCACATACCAGTGAAGTGCCCACCGGGTGGCCTTCAAGCCTGTAAAGAATATCACAATTTTAAGAACTTTTACTCCATTGTGTTAATGGCAATAGTAGACTCAAACTACCGCTTCTTGTGGGGCAGTTGTGGTTTTCCCGGTAACTCGCACGACTCGGTCATTTTCCAGTCCACTGACCTCTGGACAAACATTAAAGAGAAAGATTTTATCCCAAACATTGGCCAGCAAGTGGGTGATGTGTCAGTACCGCCGCTACTTCTCGGAGATTCTGCCTTCCCTTTTCAGCCTTGGCTGATGAAGCCATACACAAATGCGGTATTAACACCAGAGGAACGATATTTTAATTACAGATTGAGCAGGGCAAGAATGGTGACAGAGGGCGCATATGGACAATTGAAGGGAAGGTGGCGGGTATTGTTGCGAAAGTGTGAGAGCAGCACCGAAGTGATAAAGGTAATGACCCTTGCCTGCATGGTGCTTCATAACATTTGCATTGACAGGGGAGACACAATGTGCAAACAACTCGATCTGACCCTTGACCCACTCACAAACGAGAGAAGAGACAGAGACACCATCCGAAAGCTACTTAAGATGAGGTCATGCCCTAAAACGCGCGATTCATGTGGTCAAGCCAGTAACATCAGAGATAGTTTGTGTGATAAACTGTGGAAGGAGAAATTAAGGTTGTAATATGGCAGATCCACTTGTATGAGTGCAAGGGTGGTGTTTAGGAGAGTTTATTACAATCTTAATTTCTTGTCATCGTTTCTGTGCTTCCACTGTTGTAGCTTTTAGTTTCTTTCAGCAGTTTGAAGTGGCATTATGATAAAAAATTCTTTTTTTCTCTGCAGATTTCAAAATTATCTTCCACGCCAAATTTTAGGTGTTAATTTCGAGAGGTACCAGTTAATATATATTTTAACTGTGATTTCTTGGTTGGACTGTCTGCCATAACCAAATTCTGTACTGGCTTAGTGGCAACAAGAGAGTTGGATCGAGGGTAAAAATGATGTCATCTACACAGGAGATTGACATTGAAGTGCGTGATTTTTAGCTGTTTAGTATGCAGAGCAGGAGCTCAAACTCCTGTTCTGCATACTAAATAAGCTGCATTCACATACTTCAATATTTGTAATCTCATGAGTAAAGATGGTATCACTTTAAATTAACCCATAAACCAACTCTCTAATTGCAGCCAGTAGACATATCTAATTTGTCTGATTTCAGCTCAGTTATGAGTACCTTTTAATTACAAGAATGGGTTACACAGGGAAAACATACTCTTCTAAAACAGGACCCAAATCAGACGAAACAAAAAAAGAAGCAACGTTTCACTGCATATGAAACAATAAGAATGGTTGAACATTGTGAATATACTGAACAGGGATTTATGTGAACCATACATTGTAAGTGTTGTACCAATAATGTCCAAGACAGAAACAGATGGGCATTTGTACAGGAATTAGAACCTGTTGGCATGTACCTACACTGTGATTAACAAAAAGTTTGAGCATCTCACCTGTACACGTGCTTAACATATGACCCTACCTTTGACAAAGTTTTTGTAATACTCTTGATCATAAAAGTTTAAGTTGGATAAGAGTTATCTCTTTTAAGATTGTTTGGTGTGTAGTAATTGCTGTTTTATTATTGTTAACTCTTGATGTAGGCCCAAAAAAATACGACAGAACTTTTAAATACATAGAGTGGTACTTACACAACAAACCGTCTTGATCTAAAAAGATTATGCTTATCGGCGGCATTCCTCATATCCATGTAAGCTACCAGCTTCTGTTTCATAATGACATGACTCACCACAAGTATTGTGTTGGCATTTGTATGTAAATTAATTGCAAAGATTTTATTGCTCTTGCTCCTCATGAATGTTCAACAGCTTGCAAATAGTGTATTTTCTCACTTATTTAACATATCAAGAAACCAAAGGCTTATAATTAAAGCAATTGTTAGATACATTAGCACCACAACCAGACATAAGAGAAGTGTCTGTCATTAACTAAATGATTATAAGTTAAAGTTGTGTTGCTCGTAATGTTAATGTTAATGTTCAAGAATGTGGAAGTAGTGTCTTCACTGAAACCAATGGAAAGTTGCTTGGGCATTAAATTCAAATCACGTTTTAAAATACCTGAAACTGGTAATTACAACTGTTGTACATGTTTAGTTACATACAACCTCCTTAGTAATTTAATATAAAACATGCGTCAAGTCCTTCATTGTAATTTAAGGGGGCAATATACACATATGGCTTTTTTACGCAAAGTTTCAGCCTTTTTCTTATTAATAATTATCTCCATGAGATTTCATTCAATCCAAAACTGCTATCATATGATCATAGTGCAAGTTCCCATAAATCTGAGAATTTTTTAGCGATTTTTAAAGTAAACGTAAAGAAAGAGAAGTTTGGGGGGGGGGGTTGATGAATTGTAAGAAAATTGAAAATTGTTTAGAATATGTAAGTTAAAGTTAATAATTAATAGATGGACACCAAAACAGTCCACAAACAAACCCAAGTGCTCTTGCGTGGGGGTGGACTGTCTGGGAGTGTGTACAAAAATTTAATCCTTCTTTTCTTTCTTTCTTTGATCTTATCCCATTTCCTCAAAATTCATGTATATTGCCCCCTTAACAACAACTTATAACTTATCAAAATGATACACTCACCAAGCCAAAAGGTGATCAGAAAGCTATTTTAACCCTTTAAGCCCTAATAGTGACAAAAATGAAATTTCTCTTTTCATTATCACTACTTGTTCATCCAAGTGATGAGAATAAAGGACGTGATCAACACGGATAAGATGTATTGATATTTAGACAAATTCTCCTTACTAGTTCCATAAGAAATGCATAGAGAACAGTAAGGAGAATATGCATTTTTATGTGACCGGGTTAGGTTCATGTTGTTATGTGAACAACAAACAAATGACTTTAGCCAAATAAGAATTCATTTAGCTAAAAGCAAAGCTAAACAAAAGCAACTAAAAGAAAATGGCAAAAGGTTGAAAGCAGCTAAAGGAAAAACAAAACATGAACAGTCTAGTTTTTAACAAGAATGTGTGACAAAAAAAGAAAAACAATTTGGACAATGTAAATGTCACACAATCAAAAACTAGTCAATAAATAACTAAATGGTCCTGAGCCATAGGAAACACAAATTTTGTCAACACAAGACAATTGTGTGGCTCAAGTGACACAAAAAGCTAAATTGGACAAAGTGCTATAAATAGTTTGGGTAAGCACTTAAACATGATAACAGCTATGAAAAACGTGTAAGGTCAAAACAATTAACCTGAGTCAAGCTAAACTCAATTCAACAGAGTGAAATGGTAATTAACTCACCAAAAACAAAACTAAACAAGACAGAAAACTAAACCAACACGAATGAGAACAAACAAAAAGGTGAGCCAAGAAAAGTACAGGCTCTTGTTGCTCAAAGGCTACAAAATCAGAGCCACAGATACTCAGAAACTATAGTGATGCAATTCAAAAACGTACCAAAGTTGACTTGTCTGGTAACAGGAGAACTAGCTGCTTTGAGATCTTGAGTGTAACTGAGCAAAACTAGTTTGTGACTATTTATTTCTGACTATTCTATTGATGTCATATCCTGTAACTTTTAAAAAAAGCCTGCAGTAGTTTATGCCACAGATCACCAAAACTCATGAAGAACTGAACCTTAACATGCACCAAAATATAAGAGAATAAGTGGAAGGTTATTTTCTCTGCCAAGTTATGTTTAATACTCTGAAACACATTCATGACTTGTGGGGTCTAATGTGACACGAACATGGTTTCTGGCACTAACAATTTGGTTTGTTTCGCAAAAACACATTCTTGTGAAGAAAACTAAATGATTCAAAACAAACTCCTAAATAAATAAAAAAATTGTGAACTTGGTCACATTTTTATCAGGGCTTAAAGGGTTAATTAAAGACTTTGGTACACATAAATTCCCCTCTCAGGGGTTGATGGCAAATTTAGCCAGCCTGAAGAACTTGGGTCTAACGGGTAGCCATTGCAAAAGGGGGACTGAGATTGTGTTCTTTGAAAGGTTGATCCCAGGTAGGATGGCTGTGACATGGTTCGCTGTTGTGGATTCTCGCTTGCTTCTGGCATGAATACTGGTTGAGAGAATGGCCGGTGCATCATCAGCTCAAAAAGTCTGAGTTCATGTTGGCGAGACTTCTCTGCCTCTTCCTTTAGGTAGGCGACAAAATCTTTCATTGGATCATTTTCTAACGCATTTTTTACACACTCAAGAACATCTAACAGTTCACTGTCTTTCTTCTTTCCCTTTCTTTTCGAAGTTTTTACTGGGATGAACAATTTTGGTTGTGGTGTGCCTGAGGACTCATCTAAATCAACTACTGATTCGCTAACACAAGAAGTGCATGCTGATGGCTCAACTGCAAGTTCAGGTTGACATGATTCACGAGATTTAACAACTGAATAGAGGACTTCAAACCACTGTCCATAATTTTTGTCATCCTGAAAACGCTTAATCCCAGAAGCAGTTTTGATAGTTAATGCTGCTTTCTTACATAATTGTATTGCCTTCTTAAACTTTGTACGAACTTGATTAGGTGTAAATGTTACAGATTCATTTCTGTTGGCTGCCCTTTTCTTCAATTCACTTAATATTTTACGATAAATTTGTCCCGTTGTTTGGTTTTTTGTGTTAGTAAAAATAAGCTTTGACCTGTAATAATCATTGTTTACAACAATGTCAACTAAATCACAGAGTAACTCGTCACTCCATTTTGCCCTTCTTCCCGGCTTGTGCCTTCGTACCGGTATTGCATCGTTACTTGAAGCTTCATTTGCATCATCATTCTCCGAGTTTGGATCAGGATCACAATCATTCCGGACTTCATCATCATCTTCAGTGTCAGAGGACTCGTCTAGGGCACCACTGCAGGGGGTAAGAAGAAAATGGTTAATCGTTTGGCCGAGGCTTCAGCCTATAGGTCAGAGAATTTGTACGGAAAGCCTATATACCGTTCTCAAGTTTAATATCAATTTCACTTGTTCAGCCATGAATTGAGCTTATGCAAGCAAAAAAACATTTCTACATGTACAGCTAACCTGAGTCGAGGACAAATACCTAAAACCAGCAGCACATCCAAACTTCCAGAGTTGACAGCATACCTTGCACTGCAGTGCGCGCTTCTCGATATAAGATTTACAAAGGAAACTATTTAATCTCTTTTATGATTCTTGCATTTCTCGCAAACCAAGACTTGTAATGAGTATTTAAAATTTTGAAGGCGAAAAACCGGCTGCGAAACGAACAAACGGGATAAAATTATGGTCTGGTTTTGTCTGCCTGGTTGCTTGGCTGAAAAATACCCATTTTTTTCCGGAGTGTAGGCACTAAATGCGTAAAGAAAACGGAACTTACCTTTTCTGGTTACAGGATATTTGCTTTGTAGATTCACCATGAAATTCCCTTTTACACGGGTGACAGTAACCCACTTTTTTTCCGGCAACCCATCCTGGGGTAGCTTCAACAAGTTCTGGCAACGAACAAAGATTACATATTGGGAGGAGGCACTTTATACACAAGTATTTCGTCTCCTTGAAACAGGACATACACATCTCCATTTTTTTAAATTTCCCGCTTCTTCCCCGGGAAGTTCCCGCGGCTTCTGTTCATCGCATTGCACATGCGCAATTGAATACCGTACAGAATTATGGGAAAGGTGATGTATTAAAATACATTTCATTAATTTATGCATTAGATTCGGCACATGAGAGGTACGGCGTATGAATCCAAGTCGTGCCAATGCCGTATTATACGGCAAGCTCTGCCGTACCTTGGGAGTTTGCCGTACCTAATTCAATTTTGCCGTACCAAATTGATTCAGACGCCGTACTACTGTCGAACCATTACCGTATCATTTGGTACGGCACATGAGAGGTACGGCGTCTGAACCGGGCCTAAGAATTCAAGTCAGTTTTTGCGTAGGTATTGAATGCGTAATGAGGATTAACTGTCTGTGGCCGTTTCTAAAAAGGTTCAGCAGAAAAACTAATCTTCGGGAATTTTCAAGTCAAACTGCGGCTATCGATGCTTCTTGCTGGCTACACAAGGCTCTATATGTGTCGATATCCGAATGTGGAAATCGAGAGAGGTGAGGAGAGTTTCGTCACTTTGTATTTATGTCAAGATTAAAGGTCATTAAAGCTGTCGCTGTTTCTATATGAAAGATTAAATGCTATTCTCTTTTCAATTTAATAAGGTTCATTGGTATATTTCAAGCGTACCTGCGTTGCGTGAAGAACCCCGGAGTGAGACCATTTGTTGTTTTTGACGGCTTACCTTTGCCAGCTAAAGCGAACGAAAATGACAGAAGGCAAAGATGAGAAAGCTACATTCAACCGACATCTCATGCGTAGGCCTACTTCTTTAGCTAAAGAAAAAGCTTATTTCTGTTTTATTAATGCTAAACAGAGACAGAGAAAATCTTCTAACCAGAGCCGAGGAAGAAAATTTGTCTATCGCAGAAGCCAACAGACTACGTGGCCAAGCAGTGGCAGTCACATTTGACGATATCATCTCGTGTATTAACGTGAGTGCTGCTTATTGAAGTCTTATTAAATTTCCGTGCTAACTGGTTTTCATATGAAGCTTAATCTTAACTCCAAACTTTGTGTTGAGCTTCTTCATATCCCAAGTTTCTTGAGTGTTCTCTGAAACTTGAAGAACTTAACCTCAAGTTGTATTCACTCTACATTGTTGTATTCACTCTACATTGTTCTTTCTCCTTTGACAGATTTGTTTGTCCGAAGTTTTAAAATACATCATTGCCCCATACGAGTCTGACGCCCAGATAGCTTTCATGCTTGCAAACAGCTACGCGGATTTTGCCATAAGCGAAGATTCAGATCTTTTGGCATATGGTTGCAAAAAGGTTTGTTGGGTTTTTCTTTCAGTAGTGTCAACTTATGTTTCACTTAGGTATTACTCTACAATATTATTCAAGCTTTATTAATTTTTTAATTCTGAGCTAGCAAATGTAGCCTTTTATGTGATTTGCATAGAGATAACTTACATACACATGTAATTTAATGCAATCCTGGGCTACCAATTTTATCCTTTTTGTTAGTTGCATTTTAAATAGAAGTGTGTCATTTGTAGAAACAAACAACCAAAAAAACTCAAACTCATATTTATAAATATTTTGTGTTAGGTGATGGTCAAGACTTCTATGAGTGGAGATGGTGAATGTTTTATTTTGTCTGACATCCTGGGTGGCTTAAATTTAAGCATGAAGCAGTTTCGGATGATGTGCATTGCTGCGGGCTGCGATTATCTTAGAAATGTCAAAGGTGTTGGCATTCAAAGGGCATTTCAAATGGTTGCTTCAGGAGGAGATCTTCTGCAGTTGTTGGGAAGTAGGGGAGCTTCCGAGGAATACAGGGAATGCTTTGCAAAGGCTGAGGCAGTATTTCAACATCAAACAGTGTTTGATTTCGGTACTTGCTCCACAGTGTCTCTTGAGAAGTGGGATACTGATCCACCCACAGATGTTCAGTATCTGTGCGGAAAGTATCCTTTTGCCAATGACATTCATATCCAACAAATTCCAACTCAGGTAATTTATTAGCCTGATTCTCACAGTCCAGGTCGCTTCGCATCTGTGAATCAGGCTAGTAATTTATAGCATAGGAAAGTGTATGATCCAGAGTATAATTCTTATAAAGGTGGCTCCCAAGTGTATCTGCAGTCAGAAGCACTAACAAGTATGAGTTATAAAGTAGTTTTTGGTGACAGAGGTCATTGCCATGACAACAAAACATGTAAGGTTTTTTTTTTGTCTTGAGCTTGAGTGTATTTAGAATACTATAGTAAGCCACCTTAATAAAATATTGGTGCATTTACATATTTCTGTTTTGAAACTGTAGACTGTTAACAGACCTTGACTTTCTAGTCTATTGGAAAATTCATACTCAAACAACTTAGCTGTTGGAAATGTGGATACAAAAAGTGGAGAGAAAACCCTGGACCGCTATCCCTTGTTTACAGTAGTGAGTGACCACCATTAATTAATTGACAGGCCGAGGACCTATTTTAATGTCAAGGCCGATAAATATACATTCAAGTTATATCATTTGGTATTTTCATATAAAATGTTTACATGTATCAACATTTTTCTTGATGTAGTTTTTTGCTTTTTAGGCATTAACAACAACAGAAAATGATGCTCTTGGGACAATATCAGGACAATCTGAGTGACCACCATTAATTAATTGACAGGCCGAGGACCTATTTTAATGTCAAGGCCGATAAATATACATTCAAGTTATATCATTTGGTATTTTCATATAAAATGTTTACATGTATCAACATTTTTCTTGATGTAGTTTTTTGCTTTTTAGGCATTAACAACAACAGAAAATGATGCTCTTGGGACAATATCAGGACAATCTACAACATCTGATTCAGGTGGTAAATCATTATTTTTGTATTTTTATGTGTATGTTATTTACTTGAATGATAAAATACCAGGAATTAATTTATTACAACAAATAATTTACTAGTTGTTTTGAACTAACAGTGGTTTTCACCTCATTAGGTGATGGTGACAGGCACCAAGAGATGCAGTGCGAGATCATACATATTGACCGGTTTTCTTCATTCCAATGGGAAATTCCTTGTTTTCCTGTCATAAAACTGGAATTTGTGAGAGTTTTATATAAAATTGGTACGGAGGTTTTAGATGGTGTCATCCAAAAAAAGGTAGCAACCAATACTCAACGAGGGAAATTCATGTGTACTTCTCACTGTCACATAAACGTGCAAGACAAGAATTACACAGTGATGTGGAATCTTGTCCCCATGAGGACAGGCCAGACAAATCTCCAATCAGTCCTTAACCATCAGTCAGAAGATGATGATGAGTCTGAAGACAACCATGACTTAGACAAGCCAGATGAATCTAATGAAACTATTTCTCACTGTTTACCATTTAAAGTTTTAGGAACATGCTATTCACCATCAAGACAGAAAGCTCTAGAGGAGGCATTTGAATATCTCTATGAACACAACAGACCTGTTTTTGTCAAACTTGAGGCTGAACCAGACAATCCTGTTGACAAACATGCTATTGCTGTGTATGTGATGTCATCATCCAATTATGAAAAAGTAGGTTATATTGCTAGTGAATTGACTCAATTTGTGCATCCTGTACTCAAGGATCCAACACTCGAAGTGTCAGTGCAAAGAATTTGGTTTTGTACTGTTTTCCAACAAATAGGTTTTTACATTACCATCCATATCACCAAGTCAGGCTCATGGGACAAGAAAGTAGTCAAAGCCAGTTCTAAAGTGAAGTAAAACAATTAATCATGATTTGTGGCTATGACGTGCCTGTAATAGTTCATCCATGGCCACAAGATAATCATCCAATTTGCCCATAAAAGGAGCTCACAGAAGAAATACTGATTAGCAACAAGTGCAGAAAACTAAGAAAATGTAAAACCTGTAAATCACACTGTTTTGAAAAACCAAGGTCTGTAAACAGCTGTGAAATTGGCTGTCATGCCACATGTATAGTACATGCATGTTTTTATTGTTTGGTAAGACAACTAACTCTTACAAAATGCACTTTAACTACTTAATCCAAAAGAAGAAATGTGGTTCCAGTTACACTAGAAAACATTCATTTTGGTTTTGCCTGGAAAAGAAAGAGAGAGAGAGAGTCCCCATTGCCAGCTCAGCTGTGTATGCTGAAATATAATATTGTCTCGGTCCTTGAAGTGAGTGTGTGTGTGTGTGTGGTTGGCAAAGGTGAATTCAAAAGTTTGCATTGCTTGGGTAACTGGAACTACAGTTTCCTGTTTGATCATTCAAAACATGAAGCACTATATCATAGAAAATTTAGATACTTCAAAATTAATAAAACACCTTTATGTCAACACTGATATGAATGCACATTTTTGCTTTGTGTTATTTAGAAGTTCTGGGAGGATACAAAGCATTTGTTGTGTTTGACATCAAATATGTCTCCAAGCATTTCATGCATAAGGGCTATTATCCCTTCAACATCATCAGTTGCTGATGCCCGGGGATGCTCAGGGGGGAGTCCTCTTTCCTGATACTCAGCTCTGCGCAATTCTCTACTCTCCAAGTTTGCTACCAGACCAGCAACAGTTTCTTGTGTAAGGCCACATATGCCCTTTATGGGTCTAAAAAAAAAATGAAGCAGTGGTTATAAGTTAACTTGGAACAAGCCTTAGAGGCATGTATAGATCCAGCTTTTTTCCCCCTATCATCATGGTACAAAATATATTATGATCATTCAAGATACCAGCGCAAGTGGTTGACCAAAAGTTTGCGACAAATATTTGCTTGGCTGAGCAAAAACTGGGAGTCTGTGGAGCTTATTCGAGGGCAGTGCTCTTTAACATTTCTTCCCTCAAATGGGGTGCTTAACTCAGGGGGTGGTGCCTCCTAATATAGATGTATTTCACTTGGGAGAAAGTAGATCTTAGCAAGGGTTATTGAAATCCAAAAAGAAAAATGTGGGTAACTACACATTTTTCAGAGATAATTTAGCAACCCTAATTCTAAAAAAAAAGCATTAATACAAAGAATGTAAAGCAATTTCTTTCCAAATTTAACCTCAGTTGTCTCTGAAAAATGTGTGGTTGCCCCCAATTTTCTTTTTGGATTCTAATAGCCCTTGGTAAGATCTGCTTTTTCCACATAGTCATAAACCACGCAAAAAATATTGTTGTATTAGTGGGCAAAAGAAACCCCAATATCCTGAGATGCGCAGAACATATGCGCAGTAACAAAAGCAGGCACCGTCCTTAATCGAGTAAATATGGTTTCCCAGAAATCTTCAAGGATTCCTCAATTGAAAATAAACATATCCCACCTGTTTACATCAATAGTGCTGAAATCAGGTTGATAATTGAACCATGGCATCCAATCTGATAGTAGCCACTCTTTCATTTCTCTGCAGTAGTTAGATCGCTGTTCTTCAGAAAGTCCTCTCCCATCAACTGCTTTGTGCCAGTTGTGGATCCGCCTAAGGACACCGGCTCCACTTGTGTGACCTTTTTGCTCCAGGAAGGAAATTACTCCAGGACTAATGAGGCGCTCACAATCAGGCACTGACTGCTTGTTCTTCCCTGTGAGGGCCTCATATGTCAACCCAGTAGAAGGGTCATGCAAAGCATCCCTAAGGTGTCGTAGATCTATGCCTGGAATATGGCCTTCACGAAGACGGGAGACTATGCGTTTCAGTAGGTGGTTGTGGTCTTCACGGTGGTGGATCTGTTCACCATTAGCATCTCTCTCTGGTTGGTAGAGATTGTCACAAAAGTTTGCAGGATCACTGGGATGATTTTTGAGATCTTCAATTTTTTTGCAATAGAGGTAGATGGCCATTATGGATCTCAGCACGTCATGTGTTGTTTCAGCTCTATCTATAATCAATAAAAAATAATCATAGCAGTCTCATTGATGTTTTCCTTCTCCAGCTTTGCAATCTACAGAGCACTTGGATAGGGGAATTACTCAATTTGGTTAGTTTCAAACTTATTGCAATATATGCCAGGAAAAGGTTCAACAATGTCCATTACACCCTAAACCAACGACTTCCTCAAGTGTGTGCTTATGTCCCACATATATCAAATCCCTCCCCTAATCATATTAAGCTGCAGGCTTCTTAATAGCAAAATAAGTGTCACAGTCAGGAGGTTAAGTAATGATAAGGTCAAAGAGGACACAGCTAACTTATGCTAAGCAAATTAACTTTAAAATGACAACAAGACCACTTATATACTGTACCTTGAACCCATGGGTGTGGGTTATACATAAAGGGAAACAACTTCCTTCTTAGCAGCAATATGGCTTTGGCAAAAGGGATTGGATTTTCTCTCTGATTGGTCATGAATGAATGTAGGCACTTCACATCCTCTACAGGCACTGCCGAGTGTTGACGCAATGGATTTCCTGTTGGGAAAACAAGATCATACACATTGGCAAATTTTCATGTCAAAGGGAAATTCCCTGTATTCAAGTAGTAAAAATCTGTGAAGACCCCATACTGCATATAGGTACAACTTAATTAAATAGTGGTTGTTGAATACTCCATACAAATCATGCCTTGGTGGAATTCCAGACCAATAGGTTGTTCTTTCTAAGAATAGTAATTATTATCAAGTTCCGAGTGTGGGATGCTAAAAAGTGAATACAATCATGGGTAAGCCATAAAAATAACACCTGCCTTGTCTATCTAGCTGCAAGAAGCAAGCAATGGTATTGGCACTCATATGACGTGCTTCATTCCTTGAATTTTTAATCAGCTCAATGACAGAAAGAGCTCGTACATTTCCTGCTGTTCGGAGGGAATTGAACTCACCATCGGTGGTAAAACCTGAAAAGTGACAACAAATGAAGGGCCCGGTGGAAAAAGGGCGTAAGTGACGATTTGTGGTTAAAATCGAAATTGCTCCTATTTAGCTGAACATTGGCACACAGGCTGGTTTTCATGTGAGGAACGCTGTTGCGCACTTATTTCTTGACCTGAGATCTTAAATTTGAAGAATTAGCGTATTACTTTTGCGTGAAAAGTGTTGTTGAACTGAACTCGCTCAAGTGATGCGTGAAAGATTTCTTTTGTTCTCTGCCTGAACTAAAACAAAGGAATTCAACCTAGAATCCGCGGTCCTGTTGTTTTCTTTGTGTCAGTTTTAAGCAAAAATAATACGCTAATCCTTCAAATTTTAGATATGAGCTCTTAGTTTTAGTAACGCGCGCAAAGAGTGAAGACCTCAGAACGATTATTAGTCTGGAAGCATATGTTGGATAATTAGCTCCCGTGGGCATTTTGAGAAGAAAGCAAACCAGTGGCCTAGTAGTGTTAAGTAGGCCATAAGGAACCAAAAAAATATTGTTGACATCTTTGTAGAGCGTCAAGAGAGCATTAATAGGATGTTTTAAAATGACCTGTGTGATCCAGCATGGGAACGAGGCTGAAAAGCTGTAAGTGGCCAGAACTTCTTTCTAGTTTGAAAAAACTCAACCAAAACTCACCAGAAATACTAGAGCGCTTTTCAAATGAGTGTCGTAAAACCAAAACCAAAGTAATTACCCCAGCCAGTCACAACATACACAAATTATCCAATGAACCAATCAGAACTCGAAGCAAATACATGTAACCGGCGCCAAGCGCGGGAAAGCGCGTGCAAGTCGCGACTGATTGGTTTGAGTTTTTCTCCTGATTGGTCGAGAAAGTGGCGCGAAAGGTTTTAACCAATCACAGAGCGAAGTAAAGCAAAACCAAAGCAAAACACGAATTACTTTCGACACTCAATTGAAAACCGCTCTAAGTAAACAACACTCAAGCTAGTACAATAGTTATTGCCATATATGAGGGTCACGTGATAGCTCCAGCATGAAATCGAGGCTAGAAAGCTACCCATCAAAAAAGGCTCGATATATATGGTGGAGGCGAGACCTAACTCAGGGGACATACTTGCTAGACAGCCCTGAACCCAGCAAATTGCTTATGTTTTTTGGTAAGCGTCACACGATTGACTTAGCATGGAAACGAGGCTGGGCAAGTCTTGCTTGATGAAACGAAAAAATGTATTTAGTCCTGGCCAAAATCCCAACATTTTTTAAAAAAAATATCTAATTATATATATTGTTATTAACATTCGTTCAATTAGCAGTATAAACTTCAATATATCAATAGAAAAGATTCATCGTGTGTTAGTTTTTATGAAAGGAGACTGGGACCTCAGTTCTGCCAGTACCTACTGGTCAGCTGACGTTTTCATCAAAGTAGCAGTCCGCCATATTGAACTTCCAGATGATGTAGTGCTGCAGAGATGTCGTTTAACTTCAGTCTTTGTTTAATATGCCAAAGGGAGAAAAGTGAGCAGCTTGTTCACAATCCAAGTTCACATGAAAAAGTGTCAAAGTTTGTAGAGGAATGGGCTAGATACGGCGATTTGCGATATTATGATTTGTGATCCAAACTTAAATTGGTTTCAATCAGTGAATTAATAGAGACGAAAACATCATGGCACAGAAGCTGCTATCAGGAAACTGTGCACACTGGACTTCTTAAAAGAGCCAAAGATAGGTATGTTTTCATTATATTACTATTTGTAATATAGCAACTAAAGAACTTTAACATTTAAGAGTGATGCACAATGATTGTCTTAATAACGTTAAGTAAGTATATGCTATTTTCCAACTCAGGGGTTCGTATTTGGAAACCCGGTGCTTAATGGAAGAGTTTTCCCAACATGAACTCACCTAGGCTGACAAATACCGTTGTTATTTTCCCTAGCTTTAAATCTTTGTTCACCTGCATGCATTCAATGTTGCATGTGTAGATCGGCAGGTAAGATCAGATAAACGATAACATTTGCACTCAGGTACGAGAGACAACTGGAGGGACCTAATGAGGCAAAAAGAAAAGTGAAAGATCCTTCGCAGCTTACTCGCTCCCAAACGTCACCGTATGACAAAAGTGTTTGTTTCTTTTGTGAAGAAAAAGAGAATGCAAAACAACCTCTGCACAATGTCAGCACGTTTTCTGCTGGTGAATCCCTGAATGAAGCCATTAACCTATCAGGAAATGATGTATTGCGAGTCAAACTAAGCACTTCAGTAGATGCAACTGATGCACACGCTATTGATATAAAGTATCACAAGAACTGTTGGCTTAGAAATGTTACGAATGTACTAAAAAAAGCAGCGTTATCTGATAAATCTTGCTCAGATAGTGATTTGGTTTGTGAGGCAGCAGCGAGAATCGAGTTCCTCGCCATGACGGAGAGTGCGTTAAGGGAAGGGAAGATCCTTTCAATGTCTGACCTGCAGAGCATGTTCGACGAGGTTTTAAAAGCAAATGATGTATACAAAGCAACGTGCAGTCGAAAAGCATTAAAGCTTTTACTTCAGAGTGAAATTCCAGACATAGAATTTCACAAGCCAAAACGAGTTAACGAGGCTGAGCGGGTCACCATAAAGGAAACTCGAGATGAGGCGATCCAGTTGTCCGAGAGTATGAGGGTTAAGTGTAGCGAGGAAATGAAAGTGTTGTTTGATGCTGCCATAACTTTAAGGAAAGCCATTAATAGATCCAAACGGTGGGGATTCACTGGGACACTAGAAGACGCCAGTGGTGATATTGTACCAGAAGAGCTCTATCGATTCTGCATATGGCTCATCCAAGGTCCCAAAACTGATAGGTTGCGCAAGGAGAAGACAGAAGACGTGAAGAAGCGTGCAATGAGTTTGCCTCAAACGGCAATATCAATGTGTCTTACAGAGAGGCAGAGTAATAACAACAAGTCTAAAACACTACGTCTATCGAGGGAGATGCCACAACAGCTAGCTGTTGGACTAGCCATTCATCAGCTTACCCGAAGCAAAGAGCTAGTGAATATGCTTCATGGATTTGGAATGGCAGTCGAGTATAACAGAGTAATGAGAGTGGAAGCTCAGATAGAGGCTACTGTTCTTGAGCGGATGGAACAAAATGGAGGAGTGTACCTTCCACCTGATATTGTCAAGGGACGACAGGTATTTTTTGCTATAGATAATGTCGATTTTGCTGAGGACACGTATGATGGACAGCGCACTCTTCATGGAACGGCCATGGCAATTTACCAGAAAAAGGACCCTCAAGACGTTAAGCAGGAATTGAGGTAAGCAATCAAGTCGTTATTTTTTGGTTAAGAGAGAATGGGGCTCCGTGTTATAGGCCAGATGATATTCATTTGAAATTTGTCTTCTTAGAAACCAAAAACCTATTTTATGTGCCACATCATTTTAATATTGCTGACTCTTCTATTTTGTCTCTGTGGTCGAGACTGCAATGGCATGTTAAAAGTATTCAAATGTCAGGCTGTTATTATGGAAAGTTTACTTTAAGTTTGAACTGCGTTCGTCTAAATGGGAGTATTATAATTCGTTTTTTAAAACAGGCTTGTTGACACCAAAGACCAGAGTCGTTCAGTAAAGGATGTTCCGGAAACTATCACAGCCTTATTGGAATGCCCGAATCCTTGCCCGAAGCCAGCAAATCCAGTTTTCTCTTCATTTGATGCCAGTCAGCTTCCCATCACCGTCAGTTTGCAAGATTTCGCATGGCTCTTGGCGCGTAACTTTTCCAGCCAGCGACAGATAAGAGACGAGGTACCACAGGGTGAGAGGGATGGAGATATTCAAGCAGAAAGAGAAGAGTGTCCTGGAAGAACAGGAATACCTGTGTGGTCAGCATACAACTCTCTCATTGGTAACCCTATCGAAGTGACGAAGGTAGGCACCCCGCCACTGTTAGCTGCACCAGCCCATGAGTGGCCGACGCTGTTGACTATTCTAATGCAAGCGCAGAATATTAACACGAGTGTTGTTGGTCCAGGCAGAAAAACTGTCATCTCTCTGGATGTTGGCCTTTATCAGCCAGCGAAAAAGCTCCAGATGGCAAGAAACGATCTTCAACATCTCATTCTCCGTCCAGGGGAATTGCACATTGTTATGGCGCAATTGCGCACCATTGGCGCATTTATCGAAGACAGCGGTCTTGACATGTGCTGGATAGAGGCTGATATCTACGGCCCAGCGACAGTGAAGCAGATACTTGATGGGAATCATGTCAAGCGAGGTGAAGTGGCACATGTTGTTACTCTTCAAGCGCTATTTGCGCTGTATCAGAAGGCATTCTTTCAGAGCTCTCAAGAAGATTTAAAGAGCATCGCAGATCTCTCACAAGAAGTTGCTGAAGCATGCACCCTAGCATCAAATGTTGAACTGAAGGAAGCAAACACTAAGCTGTTAGAAGCTGTTGAGAACCAAGATCTTCTAAAGAAGATGGCAGAGTTTGACGCAACACGAGATCAGCACCCATTGTTTAAGGTGACGAGAGAGTACATGCGTATGGTCATGGAGATGCTCCAGTTTATCAGAGCAGTACGTACAGGTGATTGGAAACTTCACCTTCAAGCCCTTCAAGTCTTCACGAAATACTTTTTTGCACATGATCGCCTGAATTACGCCCGTATGATGCCATTGTATCTTGCAGAAATGGATTCCCTATCAACAACTGATCCAGACGTCTATACAGAGTTCCTCTCGGGAAACTGGATAGTGAACAAGAACTCCAGCATTCCATTCTGTGCACTTGGTGCAGATCACGGACTTGAGCATGTCAATCGCTCGATGAAAGTAAGCGGGGGACTGGTAGGAATCACCCTCAACCAAATTGCACGGACCAAGTTTTTTCTCATTGCTCCCGAAATGGCAAATCTTGCAGAGCAGGCAAAGGGTATGGCAGGTGTAGCTTCCAAGATCCAAACTCGACATCACCACCACACTACAGCTGTACTGTCCCGAGAAGACAAGAGTGTCAAAGCGTTGATGGATACTATTGAGACCTTTACCAACCCTTTTGCTGAGGAAAGCTTGGATCTCTTCAACCTTGTGACCAAAGTTGTAATGCCAGATAAAGTCAAGGAAGACTTGTGCAACCCGACTGCCATAGGACAAACACTGTTTGATACGTTTGTGAAGGAGCGCATTCAGTCCGAGAAAGTCAACATTTGGTCTACAATGAAGAAGCAAAAGCTTTGTACATGGAAGAGTAATGCGAAGAAGGTGAAAGTGTCCACAAAGGAGAAGATGATTGAGCTGCGAGAGGACCGATCCCTTTTTGCCAGGATGATGATGGTATGCCGCAGCCGCCATGACATGGACATCAAGGAGACGATCGGACTGTATGAGTTCGCATTAGTACCAAGGTCCATGTTTGCATCAGATGGGTCAATGCTGCACTGCTCTTCAAAAAGTGCACTTATGGCCATATTAGAGAAGCTCCCATCCAGACTGCCTGACGAGGGAATCAATGACGGCACCACAACAGATACCGCTGCACCCCATTTGAAAGTCACCATCATTGACGGTATGGCAGAGCTGCAGTGCCTGGACAAACCAGATTGGGTGAAGAACTGCACCCAGCTTGCAGATCATTTCGTTGAAACAATAGAACAAAAGTATGGAAGGAATGACGAGGTTCGCCTGATCTTCGATAGGTACGACATAACTATGTCCTTAAAAGAAGCCACAAGGGAAAAGAGGCAAGGAGGTCAGGATGCCGTCTACTATCGAATCACAGACTCCACCAACATCTCAAAAGTGTCAATGAAGAAGCTTCTGTCTCACACTAAGACGAAGATGGAGCTCACAAAATACCTGGCAGAGAAGGCGATGAAGTATTTCAGGATACAGCATGGAAGGCGCTTTGTTGTTGCGTGGGGTAGTGAATGCAAGGCAACACACAAAGATGTTGAAGATCTTGAAAGCAACCAAGAAGAAGCGGACACCAAGATCATTCTTCACGCTGTTGACGCGACATCAGATGGCGCAACAGAGATCCAAATCCACTCCCCTGACACTGATGTATTTGTTCTGGCATTAAGACGGGAACCAGAGTTGTGTGGCAATGTTTCGTTTGTTACAGGGAAAGGGCGCAACCGCAGATCGATCATGCTAAAGCCAATAGTTCAAGCTCTCGGGGAAGCAAGAACAGCTGCTCTTCCATCGTTCCATGCACTTAGTGGAGCAGATAATACCGGATGTTTTTCAGGCCATGCAAAACCTTTGTGTTGGAAGGCATTTCTAAATGTCGATGAAGATGTTGTCAGAGAGATGGCAAAGCTGGGCACAACACTAAGACCATCTGACGAGACCATGAAGGCTATTGAGAAGTTTGTATGCGAACTTTATATTCCAAATACATCACTTACCACAGTGAAAGATCTTCGATGGTGGTTATTTCGTAAGAAGCAAGCCCAATCAGAACGACTTCCACCAACCCAAGGTGCCCTACATCAAGCTGTTCTACGCGCCCATTATCAAGCTATGGTGTGGAATAACGATGTTGTTGCAAACCCTGATATTCCAACAGATGGCTTCCAGTGATGACAAAGCTACCACCAGCGCCAGAAGCTATCATTCAGCTAGTTAAATGCGGGTGCACGAAGCAGTGCGCAAGCAACCGATGCCAATGTCGTAAGAATGGACTAGCGTGCACAGACCTTTGTGCATGCCCTGCTGAAGAAGATGAACCCTGCCAGAATGTTTTTACTGAGGTGGTAGACGACGATGAATACAATGAGGAATAAACTGTGGCGATATTTAAAGAAACTGAACTGATTTGCTTTCATGATAGTCAGCTCATATATGTTTATATGTTTCGCCATAAAAGGAGTATTCTTAGTTTGTAGGTTAGAACTGCCATCGATGTCGGAGATATGTAGAAGTTACGAAGTGACCTTTCATGACCTCATGAAGATGAGTTTGATTTTCAAGTGAAGAGTAAATAAATCATTTTGGAGTGAGAAGACAGTGCTTCTGCTATTTCTAAACCATAGGTATTTTCCTTTGTTCGACAAGCCTAATTTCTAATTCACTAAAAAGAATTACAGAAAACGCGTAGCCTTGTTTTCTATTAATTGGTAGCGTGACTATCGATTGAATCAATCTGTACTACTTTTGTGGTTCTAGAGGATGTGGCTTGTTATATTTGTCAATTTTGAACGGGATGATATACATTTTTTTGTTTCATCAAGCAAGACTTGCCAGCCTCGTTTCCATGCTATATGTAAATCACGTGACTCTTATTAATAAATATAAGCAATTTGCTGGGTTCAGGGCTGTCTAGCAAGTATGTCCCCTGAGTTAGGTCTCGCCTCCACCATATATATCGAGCCTTTTTTGATGGGTAGCTTTCTAGCCTCGATTTCATGCAGGAGCTATCACGTGACCCTCATATATGGCAATAACTACTGTACTAGCTTGAGTGTTGTTTACTTAGTATTTCTGGTGAGTTTGGTTGAGTTTTCTCGAACTAGAAAGAAGTTATGGCCACTTAAAGCTTTTCAGCCTCGTTCCCATGCTGGATCACACAGGTCATTTTAAAACATCCTATTAATACTCTCTTGGCGCTCTACAAAAATGTCAACAACATTTTCTGAGTTCCTTATGGACTACTCAACACTACTAGGCCACTGGCTTGCTTTCTTCTCAAAATGCCCACGGAAATACATTAGCTCCCAGACTATATCGCTAAACTGAAGAAAGATTCCAAGATTCCTTAAGGACATTAACCCTGTAACATTGGTAAGTTAGTCTTTGCTTTTCTTAGTTATTTAGCTTCATACAATCAAGTTTTTCACGTGCCAGATCGCTAACGTGCGATTCTCGTAGTTCAAGTTATCATCGCGTGTTGTTACCGCTCTCGTGCATGTTAGTAATGTAGATTTATGTAATTGTAATTTCAGTCGACCTCATCGCATTTATCAAGGAAATAAATCCATTTAACGTGACAAAGCCTGGGTCATTTTCCTTGGATTGTGGTGTGCGTACAATGACAACTTTCGGGTGCTAAGAAAACGAAAACTCGTGGCACAGTTCGAGTCTGGCCACCTACAAAGACCTTTGCAGTTATAGACGCAACTTTTGCATATGCGAAAAGAAAGTTTGAATAAAATTCAGGCTTGTAGGTAAACTTTATTTAAACACGCTTTACCTGTCAACTAGATAGCTTTATTAAGAAGTAAAATCATTGCAGCCCCTGGGCCGGCTGAAATGTGACCTACTTTACAATGTAAATATTAACAATATTAAAAGCTGATTTCCACAAGGGGCGTGTAACTACAACAAAAAGAATAAAGCTGCTTAAAATTCCTTAAAATAAGAACCTATATATCTAGTTACTTATATTATCTACTAATTCTCAAACTCATTAATTATTCATATTGTTATCAGCCTACCAGAACGGCCCATTCTGGTCAGGTGGATGAGTTGAGAAACCCAATGAAAAACGAGTTGAAAACCACACGCGTTTAGAAACGATTTCAAACCCGTGTGTAAATTGTTTCTTAATCTGCATATTCAAAAGGCAAGACGAAAACATGGACATCAACAAATTTATTTATTCACACAATATGAGAGCAAATTATGACAATGAAAGCAACACTACTGCACCTTTTGTCTGATGCATCGAGGAGATTGAAATCCAAGTTTGCATTCTTTTCCTCCATGAATCGACGTATTCCGCACACAATCTGATATATGGTTCTGGGTGGGTATCTTTCCTTTGATGGTTTAGCAACTTCTTGGATAAACTTTGCCACAACCTCGTTCCCAGGACTTTTTCCCTTTTTTAAATTTGCCTCAGCAAATTTAAAAAAGGGAAAAAGTCCTGGGAACGAGGTTGACTTTGCCAGCCAATAATTGAGGCTTAAAGCATCCATTTCAAGCAACGGAAATTCCAAGGACTGAACTTTGTGCAGATCGTAATTTTTAAATAGACCGCCTGGTTCCAACGTTGCTACTTTAGGAACTCGGACTTTTTGCCATTGTTCAAAAATTCCAACCGCCCATTTGTTTTTATATTGGGTAGACTTCGGAATAGCGCTGGCCACACACTTTTCTTCTTGTTCAAAAGTTTTGGCAGCTCTAAATCTGTACTCTGCCATTTCTGCCATTTGGCTTGTGAATTCAAAGCAACGTGTTTGCTTCGAACTGACAAACAACAAGACTGAAAAACGTTGCATTAAATGCAAGAATAATTTCACACACTAGCACGTCGGCGACGGGATCTCAATCAACGCCTCAAAGCGTTAATTACGATCCACAAATAGAATATTTGAATCGAGAAAACTCATTAAAATGATAAGTGCTTCTAATTTTTTTTGTTGGAGAAGTAATTACAAAAACTCGTGCTTCGGGTTTCATCAGGTTTCCAAACACTCGAAAACAATAAAACCACTCGGCCTGCGGCCTCGTGGTTTCAAATGTTTTCTCGTGTTTGGAAACCTGATGAAACCCTCGCACTCGTTTTTGAAATAGTACTTATATTCTTAACAGTTATCTAAAATCAGAAAAAAAAGTGTGTACATTAATTCTATTATTTAAAAAGATAGGAAGGGTTTCAGATTCACGAAGTGCAACCGGAAGCGAGTTCCACAGTTTTGCTCCACTATTCGAACCCTTGTTCCGCTATTCGAACCCTGCGATACCGGTGCAGCACTCTGACCAATTGAGCTAACAAGCCAAGCGTAGCGTGTAACGTCATCTTGAAGTAAATAGCCAAAGTGGAATCTCCCGGTACTGACGGTCTCTCGGCCCTGGTTTAGTCAACATGCTGCGATAGTTAAAGGCAAAGAACTAGTTGACAGTCTGAATTATGTTTTCAAGTGTGGTAAATTGGATATTTCTCAAAGAAGAGGGATAGTCATCGTTATCCTGAAGAAGGATAAGGAGAAAACGCTACTCGAAAGCTGGAGGCCAATCTCCCTCCTGAATACTGATTATAAAATCGCTACCGGCCCGGCAGAGCCGCCACTTCACGATTATCCAGAATCCTGCCTCACGTCATTCACAGTGATCAAACATGTTTTTATTAGTAAACGGAGATAATCGAGCGTTGTCAAAATATAAATATTCCCGGTATCGCCCCATGTTTGGATTTCAAAAAGTATTAAAACAGTATTAAATGGGACTTTTTTAATCAAGGCCTTAGAAACCTTTGACTTCGGGAATGTGCTGGTGAAATAGATAAAAACCTTTCAAGTAAGCACACAACGTTGCGTTTCTACCAACAACTTTCCAAAATATTTGTTTTTTTTTTTTGTCTCCAATCATAGTTGTTGTTCTTTTTTAATCTTTGTGTCTCTGGGCAAAACCTACAATTTGCTTAGGGGCCGTTTGCATGAGAGAGGGTGCCCCTAGGTAGTAGAGTTTCCCTCCTCCTTTGTTTTGTGCAGTTCGTTTTACATGCGAGGGTGGGGCCCCTAGGGGTAGGGTTTCCCTACCTTCAAGGTAGGGAAACCCTACATGGAAGGGATAAGAGGGATAAGAGGGATAAGAGTACCTCCTCTCACCGTCTTTCATTCTACCCTAGAACAATCACTCAGTGGAACAGTCTGCCTCAGTCTTTCTTTGAGAACACTAATTTAACTAAATTTAAACAGTCTGTTTCCTCATTCAATCACAGTCCTGTAAACTAGATATGTACTTTATATTTTGTCGTAATATTTAGCTGTCCCCACGCCATCAATCTTCGGCTTCGAAGGGTAGGCGTTACCGGTAAATAAATAATAATTAAATAAGATTTGTTTACATAAACCCATGTAAATCCAAATGGTAGGGCTAGCCCTAGCAGGTAAGGCTATGTTTCGTTGTTCTCAGATTGCCGCTGGCCACGCGTAAAAGGCGCCAAATTCGAGCATGGCTTCGAACTCTTCAAGCTCAAGCTACAAACCTGGAGAATACTTTTTGGGAGATTTCAGCTCCAAATGATGAAAAATTCAACCTGAAGGTTTAGAAACGACGAGGGATGCAATGGAGGAAGATCTGATCGAGGAAAGTGCTTTCTACATCTACATTTTGTTATTTCGGTAAAAAAAGGTCGAAGGAACCGACCACTACACCGAGAGAGCCAGCGCGAAATCATTTACAAACGTCAACAAACGAAAAGCACCAGCATGCCAAAGTAAAAGAAACAAGAAGGCGAAGAAGTTTTTTACGTCAACGGAGGAAGGGAAAATGCTATTTAAAAAAAAAAAATTTAACAGTTCTTTTTTTAAATAAACAAGTTTTACAAATTAAGTTCGCACAGTGCTGCTCTCTAGTTAAGCTTTTTAAAAAAATTGTTTTAAAAAATTAGTTTTTCTTGTTTTAAAAATTATTTTTAAACTGAATTGTTCTTTAGTTTAGGCCCTGAGGTAGGGACAAATCAGCTCATGCGAAATGACGCTATCTCTTGACCCTGCTAGGGAGAGTGCCCCTACCATGTTCGAATGTTCGAACTTTGCATGTAGATCGACGGTATCTTCAACTCTAGTAGGTAGGGTGCCCCTTTGCCCTAGGGAACCCTCTTTCCATGTAAACGGACCCTTAGTCTAGTTATGAGATCTTTGGGAATGGTGAGAACGGCTGAAACGAAGGTTAAATTTAGAGGGTGTGGATTTCACTATGTTAATTTCCCCTAGAGAGTCAATTCACTCAGGACTACACGTTAAGGAATTTTTCCAAGGAAATCAATCTAGGTTGTAAACTGTTGCTATAAGAAATACTCTAAAAAGTGTCGATGACCCTCGCCGTTTAAGATATCAATTTGAGCAGTTGATAAAGAACAACCTGAAAAAATCAGGTTTTTCTTTTATCAACTGCTTAAGTCGTCTTAGTTCCCTCTGTTCATTTTAAGATCTTAGATAAACGTACTATCTTTGAAAAGAGGAATATTGAACTTAAAAAACCTGTCCCACGCTTTTCCGTGATCATTAGATAAAAGAGAGAAAGAAACTGTCGCATGATTTAAAAACTTTTAACAAGTAGAGAATAAGAACTAATTTGACATGAAAGAGTCATCACTGAGGACTTATAGCTACGTACTATTTTTGTCACGTAGGTTACGTAACAAGTTGCTAAGTTCCTATAAAGCATAATACAACTAAACTTACATAATACTTCCCACTAAGAACAAAAACCAGATAAGCCACGTACACAGTGAAAAAAAAAGGGGGGGGGGCGTGAAAATTCAGTCCTTGAGCCTAACATTCTTTTAACCCAGAGTTCTGGGGTGAGATTCACGAGGGGAGATTGTAAGTTAAAATGTATCCTAGGTGTTATTTTTTGACAACAGCCTACTGTTATTCCAGCAATAGCCTATTGTTAGTGAATCCAGTCCCTGACAATGAAGTTCCGATAAAGGTGTTGCTTAAGATCGACTTACCGCTTTCTGCGGAATCGTACATGGAAGTGGTGGACCCCAAAAACATGGAGGTACGAAAGAAGTGGGACCGAGCCTTCGGGGATCACGAAATAGTGAAAACATACCCAGATAACCAAGGGTTCATCGTTTATCTTTCGTCTTCTACTCCATGGCGCTCTGGCCGCTCTGGGATCGTAGCTTCATGTTGTTTTCTCCACCTACCAAAGAAATCGACTGGTTCGACAAGCAAGCCTACATTCTGGTCCAGAAGAACGCGTGGGATTCATCAAAACCTCCAGGAGCAGGTGGCCGAGTAAGAGCGACTAACGGAGGGAATTTTTTTGTGATCACCCCTGACGAAGAAGACTCGAATTCGGCGTGTACCCTGTTCAGTCTCTCCAACAATAATTACAACGGGTGGTTACCAAAGAGGCACATCGAAAGGCTTGTTTCAAAGTCAGTGGTATCGTCATTCAGCTGTTTCTTCGAGTGCGTAGTTGAGGGCTACAATAAATACTACAATTCGTAACACTTCTCCAGTAGGTACAGCGCAAGTTAATGCGACTTGCTCAAACGTCAAGATAAGAACCTTTAAAAGTGTCAATGCATTTAGCCTTGATAGAGGCACTTGTGTTGAGTTCTGGGGATGCCAAAGAAAAGTCTATAACATTCTTTGAAAAATTAAAATTAAATTTAAAAAACCATTCTTCCAAAGAGTCGACAGGATTCCATAACAACAGCTGCAGCCAAATGATGAAACATTTTGCCAGTTAAATTGTAAAAGAATTCAAAGTTTTTAGGAGACCATTGAGTTGAAAAGCGAGTTAACTTCAGTACTGTGTTTCTTAATGGGTTAATTATTCGCTCTAGGCTTGAATACATGGGGAAACCACACGCTTGTTTCTAATTTGTATGCGCGGCTAATACTGTTTGTAAACTTCAAACGTAATAAAACTGGTAGAAATAAACTTAAATTTCGTTACGCATTTAAGAATAAAAATGAGCGAAAAAAACACGACGTTTCGATGTCCACATGACATCATTTTCAAGTGAGAAAAGAAAATATATTAACTCATTTATATTTTATTTTCTCACTTGAAAATGATGTCATGTAGACATCGAAACGTCGTGTTTTTTTCGCTCATTTTTAGAAATAAACTTGCCTAATATTTTCTTGAATCTGTCTTCGGTCCATGGATGAAATTCGCGTTTTGAGATGTATTTCTTGTTATTCTTTACTTTTAGTTCGCTTCGGCTAACAAAATTAGCCTCCCTCAGAGCAAGGGCTTTATAAGCGAATCTTTTTTTACGTTTTAAATGAAGGATATGACACGTTAGCCTCCCACGCAGTCGTTTTTAGGGGAGTCGTATTAGCCTCCTCAGTGATAAGCAGCCATAATTCTAAAAAACTTTAAAATATGTATGGCATTTTTCTTTCCAAATCTAAGCTCAATTTTCATTGAAAAACGCACGGTTACTCCCAATTTTCTTTTTCTATTCTAACAGCTCTTGCTACGTAAGTTTTCTTTTTCCTGCATAGTCAAGAAGCCTGCGAAAATACCCTTGTACTAGTAGTGCAGGTACCGTCCTTAAAAAAACCCGAGTTTCTCGGACCATCCCGGTATGCGCAGAACGTATGCGCAGTAAGAAAATAAGGCACAACCTGAAGGCTTCCATTGTTTTTAACTCTGATTGCTGGACGATGTATTCTCCCTTGACAAAACAGGTAGTGATGTTGGCATGTTGGGACAGCCTAAATTCGTCTGAAGTAATGATTTAACACTTAGTTGTAATGGCGCTTTCTAGAAGAAGACAGCAATAACAAAAAGCATTCCAGAAAGGGGGCGCCGATGCCTAACTCCACATTCCAACGAAAAAAACTTATAGTCCGGTCCGTTAAGGGAAAAATCGTGACAAAATCGCGTAAAAGCATCAAATTTGGCACACATATTCTTGAGACCATATAAAACAATTTGAGAAGGGGTGCCACGAGATCCGAGCATCCGGGGGGCCGTGGAACGCAAATCTATTGTCAATAACTTGGCCACAGGACAACAAGGCTCACTAACAAATCACTAATAGCAAAATAGAATTATTGTAGGGAACTTTTTAACTGATTTCATCAGCGAACGGAGCAAATGATAATAACCAGTCATTAGAGTTACTTGCCACATCAAATCCACATACTGTATGTATATTTGTCTACCAAGAGATCTCCTCATGAGCCTGGGTATCATGTGGTCAAATAGACTACTGGCCGTGACTGGTGGACAACAAACATAAGCCGGACTAATGGAAAATAAAGCTTATCCCAAAAGGGTTAAGCAGCTTATCTAAGTCTTAGATCAAGCTTTCTTTTGACAAAGACATATCTGGGAGAGAAATTTCTTTTCTTATTAAAAAAATTTTACAAATAAACCAACACATTCAGAAATTCAATTTGTGATCACTCGGCCACGCATGCTGTAGATCTCGAGTTCGATCGTTGTAAGAGATAAAGGCCGACAAAGCATAACAACAAAAAAATCAAAAGGCATCAGTTAGTTAGAATGACCTGGCGAACTTCAGAATTTTTTAACCAAACTGGAGAAGGGGATTTTTATGGGTTAATCTGTCATTCTCTCTGGCGTGAATAGGAGCCTGCGCATGACAGCCTGCACATGACAGGCATTAATTAAAATCGCCTGTTCTGCAGGCGGTTGTAGGTGCGAACTGCTAAGGCTGCTAGCTGTATTCAGAGGAAAAACAAATACATGTGGTGGTAAAAATAGAATAACGGGGCAATAGCGTTTTTTATGTTAATCATGAAGAACACGTAATGTTGTCGGAGAAGATCCTGGCCTATTACAATAACCATCCCCTCTGATCTACGCGCCATTCAAAAGACCAACACTGAAACTCTAAGACGGTAATTATTTACGTCCCTCGCTATTCTAGGGCGAAAGATTGAGCTCGTCGCCGTATCTAAGCCTTTTCGCTCTCCGTTTATGCGTTGTATTCGGAATCTAATAGTCGCAAGTAATTTAGCCTGATTAAACGCGTTTTTCAGGCGAACGCTCGCCTGAAATATAATAAAATCCTGTTCTGCAGACCTCAGCGTCTTTTCTTAGTGGCACCCAAAGAGAAACTTTAATCAAAATACTTGAAATATCATTTTCTGGTTTCTAAGATTGTTTCCGAGCTTTTTAAGGGCATATTTGCGTGAGCTAATACGGGTTGAATTGTTCGGCGTTTTTAGCTGAAAATCAGTTAAGGGGCAGACAATTTTTCCGAGCTGCTAATGTCTTTCCGAAAATACTAGCTGACCTTATTTTACGCTCTAAATGACATATTTGTCCCTCCAAAAATAAAAGGAATTAATCAGTTACCTTTTTAAGAAAATCCGTGAGGTGATGTTTTGCCACAGAAATCCGAAAACGAACCGTTGGGTGCCCCTGTTTTCTCAGAGGGAGGGATTAGATTAATGTTATCGGTATAAGCAATGTTAAGTACCTGATGCGGTGTACTGAATTAAGGACTGCAAGACAAAAAAGAAAGAAAAACGTACGATGCTGGAAAAAGTGGTGACTAATCGTTGGAGCTGGTTGACTACCGTGAAAAAAAGCTTAGCAAGCGTGCATGCTTCCTACGGTACTCGCTGGTGACCTACGAACCCATGACCTCTGCGATACCGGTGCAGTGCTCTAACCAACTGAGCTATCAAGCCAACTGGGAGCTCAGTGGTTAATTGAGAGTTCGTATTTATCCCGTAGATGGAGAAGTGAACATTAATATATGAAATAATCATAGCGCTCTAGAGCGCTGCACCGGTATCGCAGTGGTCATGGGTTCGATTCCCGTTCGAGCCTGAACTCTTTCAGGTTTCTTCTTTTCAACTGCCGGGAAGTTGAAACACTTCACTTCGATGATCTTCATATAATTCTATCATTATCCGCAGTTCAAATATATGATTATTTCATATATTGATGTTCGTTACCAAGTTTGTTTCTTCAGTCATTGTACTGTCAATTAAACTGACGTTTAAAGTAAGGGCAGATATGTCAGTGACCTTAAAATGTCTCTCGCGATATGTTTTTCTCAACAGTACACTTAAAACATCTGACATTTTCCAGATTTCTCGTCTACCCGACTTGCTTTTATTGTCTAGAGGAACTTAATGGGGGAGAGGCTGTAAAGAAACGTAATCAAAACAATTAATAACGGAAGTCAGTTCTTTCAGTTATCCTTCTCCTAAATGAGTCGGCGTACATGTTCCTGAACGTATGACGAAAATAACCCAAAATAAGTAATGTTTGAATAGCTGTAGCAGGCAACGGTTTCCTTTGCGATTTGAGCTGCTGATTTGGGACTGTTTGTCGACTAATTCGAACTAATAATTATTCGTTCCCTTCACAGTTATCGGAAGTGTAACGATTCAGTTTGTTAAGTCTATTTGACCACAGGACCCCCAGGCAAGCGAAAAGGGAGCGGAAAATACAAGGATATGTGGCTCGGTAAACTTTAACTGACGGCTGTCTGTTGTCATTTTCTGTCGTTCGCTGACAAGGCCAGTTAAAAAAGCCCATCAAATCCTTTTCGGTTTGCCAGTGTGTGGTCTGTTCATGAGCGTGGAAGTCCTGCGACCATGAATGAAAATTAATTTTAGTGCTGTGGCCCCCCGGATACTCGGATCACGTGGCAACCCTTCTAAATTTGTTTTATATGCCCTCAAGGACATGTATGCCAAATTTGGTGCTTTTAAGCGATTTGTCACGATTTTCGTAAATTTCGACGCTAACGGACTTGACTGATTAAAAGTTTTGGAAAGTTGTTGGTAGAAACGTAACTTTGTGGGCTTACGTAATAGTTTTTTTTATCCATTTCGTTAGCACATTCCCGCAAAATCAAATGTTTCTAATGCCTTGATTAAAAAAATCCCATTTAATACTGTTTTGATACTTTTTGAAATCCAAAACTGGGGCGATACCGGGAATATTTATACTTTGACAACGCTCGATTATGCTCGAAATCAAAGAAATATTTTCCCCCCGTAAAAGCTCTGTTTACTAAAACACGTTTGATCACTGTGAATGACGTGAGGCAGGATTCTGGATAATCGTGCAGTGGCAGCTCTGGTAGCGATTTTATAATCAGTATTCAGCAGGGAGATTGGCCTCCAGCGTTTGAGTAGCGTTTTGTCCTTATCCCTCCTCACATACCACGACGTGAACTATCTCATGTAAATGATTGAGACATTTTCTTTTAAAAACAAGCCACAGGCTAAAGGAGTGATGCATTCGTCTCGCGATGGAAACCCACATCAAAATTGCACCGTAAAAGTTTATTTTTAGGGAATACTTACGAAAATACATCCTGAAATCAAGAGTGTTCGCAGCCCCACTTTCATAGGTAGCATAATCCATTGTTCTTTTCATTATGGACGTAAAAAGCAACGTTCTTTTTGCGTGAATGGGAGTAAAACTACGAGCACTGCTGCGAGCAAACGTGGCGAGTTGAAGAAAGGAGGTCCCTAGAAAGCGAGCCATTTCTAAGGGGGAGTTTATTTTTAACGCGCTTTCCTATTGGTTCGTGTCCATATAAGCGATGATACTATTAGTTAATTTCGTCGTTCCACTCGATTACATGGAATTTCCAGGAAACGTGTGCACGGTTTTACACGCTCTGTAAAATGCGGAAATTCTCAGAATTTGCGGAAGCAGAAAATCAATGGTTTTTATTATTTACACGTTTTTAAGAGGCTTTGCAAAAATCCTTCTTATTTTGTTCAGTTTTACAAATAACAGCGTGATTGTGTTGGTTACCTTGTGTGACTCAGACCTCATGGCGTGACCGATTGCGCGTGACACAGTGTAATGAATTGTCAGTATTTTGCGTGACTCAGGACCTCAAGGTCGTGGTCGAAATGAGTGACGGATCATGAGGGTGAATAAATTTGTGGAGGTAAGGAAATAAAAACACCTCTCTGTCTCATATGTGCGATTGTTTGATTATTTATTTATTTATTTTCCATTCCTTTCAATTCAGAGTTAATTTTTTCTTTCAACATACTGTAAATTCTTATAATTAATAGCCCCAGACTTCATATTTTCACTCAAAGATTATTTTGGGGGCCTAATTTTTGGTGAGGGCTTATTTTCAAGGGGGCTTAGTATTGGTGGGAATTAGCATTTCAAAATGATTTTGGTCTCAAAGAAAAAAACAAAGTTAAAAATAACCGCACTATTCAAGTTTTATGGTTTTGTTTGTATTACAATATATTTGCCATTCCTTGGTAGAACAATTCGCTCTTAAGAATTCATTAGCATTGTAGGTTTAGCTTTTTAATTAATGAATATTTAGGCTCCTAGGCTTTGTGTCACATTTTATGATACCTCCATGTTAATTTGTGCAAATTATTTAAAAGTAATAAGCTTATCGTCATCGTCATTCTTGTCCTCATAGTGGTAGTTGTCTACTAGGTCCACTGCTGCTGCTACTTTTAAAAGCCCTTATTATTATATTTATTGGTCACTTGTTAGCAACAGAATGTTTTTGTATGGGTTTCAGGGACTCATTTTCGGAGGACTTATAAATTTCAGAATTTCGTATGACAATAAAATCATAGACTGCACCACACATAAAACATGGAAATACTAAAAAAAACCAAAGGCCAAACAGAACTCTTGAAAATATAGAAACATATTGGAACTTACATAAAATCCTCTTTATTATACCGGACAGAGGGTGGGCGAGGACTTTAAAGGGGCTCAACTCCTTTTTTTACCCTTTCCTGCCTTGGTGGCAAGCACTCTCTAATCATATAATTTTAATGCTACTAAAATGTATTCAATATTGCAACTTTTTTCCCTATTTTTCGCGCTTCATGTCAACGAAGAAAATGTTCCCCTTTCTCTTTCATTCTCCCCCCCCCTCCGCCTTCATGCAACTAACAACAAAATTAACACAAAAGAAAATGGCTTGTAAGTAGCAATAATGTTTTTGAATATATTTACATTATTTTACAGAAAAAACAAACAGCTTAATTAACATCTAGAAAATATGATGCTTGTCTGGCCTAAAACAACTCGTTAATTAAGATTTTATACAAAGCTATAAACAGCAAGAGAATAAAGTATAGTACACAGAAAACTGTACTTCAGAATTTGAGATAATAATAAATATGACTAAATTATCATAAAACGTTTATTTCTCAGAGATATAAAAAGCTAACAAAAAAAACTCCCAAAACATTTCAACTTGAAAATTGCTATAAAGAAGGAAGAACACTTGCACACTTGCAATAAGTTTAACTCAATGCTTTAAGTCAAGTTAAAACTTCACTGTAATTAAACAATAGAGTTCTTCTGTCAAAGGCACTATTGTGTGATAGGTTGCCCAAGGAAATTTGATGTTGACAACAAACAGAAGGACCCTATTGTTTTTATTGTACAACGCTAAATTTTGAGCGAAAATTGCCAAAAATGGGCACTATGTGCTGATAGCTGGTGCCCGCTGAGGAGAGACACTATTAAAAGGAGCAAGACTAAATTGACACTCAGAAAATTACATAAAATAATGATTGAATTTGAAAATCTGTAAAAATACCGCAAAAGGAAAAAGTGAATGTGTTAATTGTTACAGGAAATATCCATACCCATCCCACAGAAGGTTTTTCAGTTTTGACCCACCCGTCCCCTGGTAATTCCAGTTTAGCTTCAAACTTTATTTTAATTATTTAAAATAAAGTTAAAAAAGCTTTTGAGACCTCTCGATCTCACACCCTCGGAATTTCCAGTGACCTTCCGTAGGGTGGGTATGGATATGTGTATTTTCTGGAACCATACAAATAATGGATCAAAACTGCAACACCGACAACTTTAAAGTGCCTCTCCTGCTCAACGCCAGGACTTGGTTGTTCAAAACTGTCAGGATTAAGCTAACCTAGGACTACCCCCATGGAAAGTTTTTTAATTTTGTACCCCCCCTCCCCAAGAAATTCCAGTTAAGCTTCATACTTTGCTTCTAAAATTTTGGCTTTCAGATCCCCCCTCCCCCTAGGAATTTCTGATAACCTTCCATAGGGTGGGTATGGATTTTTTCCGGGAACTACACAATTGAGTCTTACAGCCAAGTGACAAGGATATTTCCTGTAAATCTGTTTTCCCTACATTTTGACTTTGGTTGCTTCCAAGTGGGAACTTAAAATTAGCTGTGAAAACTCTTTTTAACAAGAGAACAAGGAAGTGTGGTTAAATTATAATCCTGGGTTAGTGTTGCTTGTTCCAGGCTCCAAGATAGTCAGAAAAGCAGATCGAGAAAACAAACTGGAGCGAAAAAAGGCATGGGGTCTGGGGAGAGACAAGGCGTAGGAGCTCTCTCCTGCCAGTATTGATCCTGCCGTTTTTCGCTTGCCTACTTTTTCGCTGCTCGCCTGCTTTTTCTCTAGTCTCCACTGACCGAGAGCCTGGCACAAGCTAGGGTTATTGTTAACCAGCTTTTGCACAACTGGGCCACGATCAACAATTGGGTTTGACCACTCCAACAGGAAATGATTTGTCTCTTGACCAAATTAATTTGGACAGCAAACACAGGACCCCATGCTAGCATCTTTTTTTGGAGGCACATTTACCCAACGTTTCTAATACTGACACCCTTCTATACTATAAAAGCACAATATTTACAGTTTATTTCTTCGTACAAAAATGTACTCTTGAAATTGCGTTCCTGCTTCATCAGCATCACTTCCGCCACCATGGCAACCTTCCAAATTAAATCCATGCCCGTACAAAAGATCAAAGGCATCTGCCTCGGTCAATTCAGCTCCCCCGGGTCTCCACGGGACCCGGTAATCCCTAACATACCCCCGGGCGGGGAGCAATGTTAATACGAATTCCGACACCTTGATATACTCTTTAAAAACTTCTTTGATGAGATCTTCCCGGCCACTTAACAAAAGTTGATTTCGATATCGATCTTCCCGGAATACTTGGAGCGCTTCGATCAAATCCCCCACTTGATAAAAGTCCGCTTCGGCGCTAAGCTGATCAAATTCATCGAACGATTGAGGAAGACACAGTTCTGAAGTGCGAAGGAAGTTTAGAACGTGTCGAAATAGCGCTCCATCTCGGTCAATAAAGTAATTCCCTCGCGTACCTTTGGCAATCCGTTGCCTTCCACTAAACATCGCTCCAAGCATCGAGTTTGGATCTCGCGTTACGGTGTCCAAAGTTGTCGTATAAACGTATCCGCCAACGCTTAAGTTTAAAATAGGCGGAAAATTTTCGTCCATGGACATAATCAACAAGAGAAAGGCAGCAAAATTACGTAAGATTTATATACTTTCAACGCACAGCTGAATCTGTTTCTGTTTACACCGCTCTCCTCACGTGGTCATGCTATACATGCAAAGCGCGAAAAATGGGCTACCATGAGGGTGAGGAAAGGCACAATCACGAAATCACTTTCTGAAGACTAACAGGAACTAAACTTACACATTTGAATTTTTATTTGATAAAAAATTAATCTTATTGAAATCTAGTTATTTTTTGAAAGAAAAATTAATATTGAGAGAAGAAAAAAAAAAACTTAAAAAGATTTTGTACATGATCACCCCTCCCCGCAACGCAGGCATTTGTAGCTGTGTTTCGCCAGCAGTCAAGAGTCCTCAAAAAACCGGAATTAGGGGTACTCCTAAATGGACGAGAAGGGAGTGACAAAGTAAATGGTTAGAACCCAGGAGTATCAGCAGTTTGTCTAGTATGATCGTCTGGGTGAGTGTAGTTCTGAAAAGAACTGTTGGTGGCAGTGACTGATGTTTCGACAACCTGAGCGGTAGTCATCTTCAGAGTCATTGTGATATTGTGCCGTCAGTGGATGGTGACAGACGCGGATGTCCTCTCTCGTTTAAACAAGAGCAGGGCCGCTTTTGCATCGCTGAAACCTTTGTGAAGATCAAATGCCATCTCTGTGAAGACAAAACTAAAGCTCTTCAACTCGAACATTAAGACGGTACTTCTCTGGCTCCGAATGCTGGAAAATCTCGAAAGAAATGAAGAACAAACTAAGAGTGTTCATACATAAATGCTGCAGAATTATTCTGCGGATTCGATGGCCCATGAAAGTCAGCAATAAGAGCACAAGAGAGAGATCCAACCAAGAAGACATCATGGCTGATGTGGGTACAAGAAGATGGAACTGGATAGGCCATGTTTTGAGAAAGCCTAATAAGAGCATCACCAAGGAAGCCCTGTACTGGATGCCAGAAGGAAAGCGCAAACGAGGAAGACCCAGGTCGACATGGAGACGATCAGTTGAGGCTGAGATGAGAGGAAGACTGGGCCTCACCTGGGGTGAAGCAACAAAGATTGCCCAGGACAGGGAGCGATGGAGAGATCTTGTAGGGGCCTTATGCGCCACTTGGCGCGAGGACGCCTTAGAAGTAAGTAGGTAAAGTGGAAAAGTGCGGGACAAAAATTTGGGCCCGTGTGCCGCCAAAATCACGAGTGCCGTGCCGAAAACGTATAAGATTTTTCCCATCTTTACCACCGAGATAATTCTGAAATTTACTATATTCGGATTTTACACATATACTAATACAGTAGTAGTATTTATTGTTGATTATTTAAACTGATTGTTTTCATTTACTGATTCAACATTTTGGTTTTCCATTCATGTTGTAACCCTGAGTGGAAAATAATCGACGGATACAACAAACTGGGGAGAATTAGTCTCAAATGAGCAACTTGCTTACAATTGCGGGCAAAACTGGAGAGCAGAAGGACAGCTTGGCGTTTGGTTCCAACAGCGTTTATTTTTCTCAAAGTTTTATCATAAAATGTAATTCTTAATGTAATCAAATAAGTTGTACAAACTTATGAACTAGCCATGCTAAATTGAATGTCCTGCATAAACAATATTATTATATGGCAAGCAATTCTCCAGTCTAAATCGAGTGTTCTGATTGGTTAGTTTTCGGTCAGGATTTTACAGTACGGACCATTACTATGGAAACGGTCCTTTTTGGATATTTTTGTTTTTCGCTCTCCCGCTCCCGCTCCCACAAAATTCAAACTGCGAAAACGCAAGAAGATAATAAAAGGAAAGGTTTGGAGCTGGTACAAAACCCGAATGAACGAGGTAAACACACCTGTTTAGAAAAAGCGCTCTTCAATTAACTTTACCGACTTTTTGATGTAAGCAAAACACTCGCCAGCAGTGAATCAAAAAGCATGGCCAACGTTCTTCAGTGACTGTGTGTGTTTATGTGCCGATCAATTCGAAACTTCAACACCCCCCCCCCCCGGGCATACCCCGGGCATTTGACTGTGCATCGTGCCCGGGTAGGAGGGAATTTGAACGTTGCGTTGGAAGGGTGGGGAATTTGAACCAGATTTATCTCTTGTTCTGACCCTCCCCGTTTTCTCCTCGGCGGGGGGAGGGTACGGCTACGCGTAGGCTAAATAGGCCTGTGAATTTTTTCGGTTTTTGCAGGGTGTGACGGATTTACAAGATAGAATTTCGCCTTTGTTAGTGAATAACTCTTTGAAAAGGGTCTTTAAAAGAAGGTTGAAGGTGTCATTACGGCATATCTCTCTCTGAAATACATGTAAAGTGCTTGATTGAAGACCAAACTTGTCTTTGAGGAGAGGCAGTTCAGTACTAATTGGTGGGGCATTTGAACGGCTTTCTTGCCGCGAGGGGAGGGAATTTGAACAAGCCAATCTTCAAAAGTTCAAATGCCCGGGGGGTTGCCCGGGGGGGATGTTTAGCTTTCGAATTGATCGGCGCATTATTGTTTTTTTGTACGGCTATAAGACTGTAAGCTGTAAAGAGCCGCGTAAATCGGCCAACACTTAAACAATAATTATTAAAATTCAGCATTAACACAAGAAAACCTCTCGGCGAAAAAAACTGAAAATTGCAAAACAACTAGCAAACGGCTTTCATCAGCAACTGTAAATCGAAAGGAAACGATCAAGTTTTTGTCTAGTTTAATATTGGCCATCGCTTCAGTCAGCGCTTTCCACAAGAACAAATTAAAGCTACACGTACATGTATTAAACTAACAGTGTACCTTGATTCCTCAACTAGATTTTTGCTCTTGTAGTGGACATCCTTGAAAATAATTTTAGCTTGTTTTAGTCCGCTCTTGCTGTAGCTCGCGCTAAAAACCACTTTGTTAGGTGCGACGAAAATCTGCTCTCAGCATCCACAAAGTTCTCCATAAAGCCACTGAAGCAAACAACTTGCAGTATTTGATGGAGAGATAATTTCCAGTGTCTTCTTTTTTTAAGTTCGAGTGTTCCTTCCTTCACATTACGGAC
This sequence comes from Siderastrea radians, assembly GCA_964017195.1. Classification (NCBI taxonomy): domain Eukaryota; kingdom Metazoa; phylum Cnidaria; class Anthozoa; order Scleractinia; family Rhizangiidae; genus Siderastrea; species Siderastrea radians. The sequence continues at coordinate 22,472,338 of OZ024898.1, forward strand.
TAACACGCTGCTACAATTTCCAGTTTGAGAAGCACGTTTCTGAGATTTTATCGCGGCCTTTTCATTATTCTTCTTTTTCGATCCCGAATTGTCTCCGCCCATATAAACGAAGACGCATTTTCAAATAAAACTATCGTGTTGTAGAGGACGACGAAAAACTGACACATATATTAGAAGCAGAGCAGTTTCCATTCAAGAGCCACGCAAGTTTTCGCCGATCGACAGCAACGATCGTCAAACTGATTCGAAAGCCAGTTAAAATCGCTGGCTTCTTTCCTCGACATCGCGCCGGAAATTGACTTGAATGAACTACCGGAAGTGTTGCTTCGTACGAAAAATGATGCCATATAATAAACTACTTACTAACTTCACTTGCTCGGGACCGTACTGAGGAATATTGGCCCTCGGTCGTTTTTGTACGGACCTCGCTGCGCTCAGTCCGTACTGCCACGACCTCGGGCCAATATTCCCCAGTACGGCCCTCGCGTTCAGTTAGTAAGAAGTTAGTATTGACTGATACTTAGCCCGTATATGTTTTACACACACTTCCGCTTTGTTAACATGGACAATACTGATTGCGTTAACAATACGATGTCAGAACAAATTTCAACGGCCTGAACGTGAAAGTTCTTGGAGGACAACACAACTCAATTAAGAGGGCGTCAGTGGGGTTAACTGGCTAGCATATAAAGACGGTTTTTCGTTATCGCGACCGTATAAATAACAAAATACGAACTGACTAACGTATGAAAGGAAATCAAATTTTTATCCTTTACAGCATGTGGAAGCTAAACACTGAAGATTTTCTTAGAAGAATAATTTTAGTTTACTTTGACTTGGTCCAAAACCTTTTGAGATCCTCTTACGGCTTTTACTGTTTCTTTTCGCCTTTTCTGAGTCTTTTTACATGACCGATCACGTGATAAGCCTGACTGAGGCTGTGCTTTACTTTATACTACCATGATTTCAGTCATCTGTGAAGGCGAGTGCGACCTTACCCTTGATTTTCAGGCTCTAGTTTTCCGCTCTCTACGTCAGAACTTGCTCACATGATCTTCATCCTAGGTGGCTACACTCAGACTGTGACACAGCCGGATTCTTTTATAATATTAGCTGCCCGGGATTAACTGGCTAACCTCTAGCCCTCTACTTAGACTTTTGCACTGTCTAAAGCTAGTTTATTTTATCTGTTTACTGCCGAACTAAATGGGAGCCTCTGTATGGGTATTTCCGACGAAAATCGAAGTCGTGACGATCGCTATTGACGAAACGACGATCTTAGAGATTAAAGCCATGGACGATTTGACCTGAAGAAGACTTTTTAGAAATCATCGTTTAACAACAAAATTGTGTCCGGTAAATTATTTCGTGACAATTGGTGAATGGCTGTTGTCATCGAGGATGAGTTTAGCATCGTTATATGTAATCTCTTGTGTCACTTCCAAAGTGAAAATATTTAGTTCAAATACCAATAACGCTACTAGGCAAAACAAATTTTGCCGACGATTTCGTTGAAAGATCGATGAGTTCAGTGATAAAAAAGGGCGACGAAATCGACGGTCGCAGGTGTACACCCATAATGACATAAAAGCTCAAATGGCGTATTTTTAACTCAGCGTTTACTGACTAGAGTTATACCGCACTGTCACCCTCAATCAACAGAATTATGCCTTCATGCTTCCAACTCGAGAGTTGTCTAAAGTGCTTCTTACTACCACGGCAAGTATACACGTCGCTTGCTCATGTTTTTAACAATACAACTATTTAACTGGCCAACAAAACTACCGTAAAAGCTCTATTAAGCTTCCCCTCCTTTGGTAGACAGATTTTTAAATAAGCCCCCTCTCTATTAAGCGCCCCTCCCCACCGACTATAGAGATCAGAGTTTTATGCTAAATAATAAAGATTCTGAGGGCTATAACATCTATACTTGATTTTTTGTCAGGCCAAAGTGAATGACGTTTTAGCAATATTCCTTTTCGTTTCACTCACTTTCTACATGAATCTTGGTCTTTATTTTCAGAAGTAGCGTTAAGTTAGGGCGGTATAAATGAGGTTGCGTTATTAAAATGGTGATCAGAAAAAAACAATTTTTTTTTCTGTTTTTGTTATTGATGTAATAGTAAAGTTTGGGAAATTAGTGGGAATCTCGACGAAAATATGATTTTAAATAAAGCCCTCCCCCCCTCCCCTCTCCTCTCTATATTAAGTTCTCCTCTCTAATAAGCCCCCCTCTCTTGGGGCCTGAAATTGAATAAACCCCCTGGTGGCTTAATAGAGCTTTTACGGTGTTTAGACTTAGAAAACGCCTTGAGCACTTTAAGGCTACTATTTTTAGCGACAACTTAATTTAGAAAATTTAGCGATTGCATGCAAAATAGCTAATTTAAGTACCCGCTTAATTTAAAATGCGTCCAAAAAGTGACGAAAATTGTTAAAATTCTTTCAAAAGTTTTCAAAATCGCTTAAGTTGGCAGCCGCTAAATCGTCAGAGAAAAATTCGCTATACTAAGTAGTCGCTAAAAATGATAGTCATAAGGTAAGTGAAAGTATTGATAATTTACCGAAATTACGACGAGTCAGCAAAATCGCAATGCTACTCCGAAGGTAATTAATTATTATTATTATTATTAAATTAGATTAAGTAAATCACAAAAGCTTTGAAACTAAATAGTACCGCTTGAATTCGAAAGTTTAGCCGCTGTTGGCTTTTGAGCGATATAATTACTTGTGATCAATGACACGAAGAAAATGAAAGAACGCGACAAAATCGCAAACTGTAGAATGCGGTTAAATGCAAATTTATATATGGGTTATGTGAATAACAGTGGAATTCCCAGTAAATACTGAATTATCCTTCGTAACAGTTATATTATAATCATACTGTTTTATTTTTAATATTAACTGCACCAGCTGTAAACCTGAAAATAGCTTATGTTTTTATTCTTTTCTTTGTGAATTAATACCATTTGTTTAAATGTTTGTGTTCTCGTAAATTTACTTAACCCATGAACACTGAATCATTTATAGTCAATGCCTATTTATGGACGTCAAATGGCCAAAACCCAAGGGATTTTTGATGGTGATAGGACTGAGAGTGGTCCAATTCATACGAGAGATTATACACAAAATCGGGGCTACTAATAACCAATCAGATTCGAGAATTTTGTTATAGTTACGATTATAAGTGGGGAACAAGGCTTATTACTCCGAAATCTAATTCACAGGATTTTTCAGCTTGCCACCACTTTTCCCAGTGCAGATACCTTAAATGTAATTGTGTCACCATTTTCCTCTCCCTTGAGAATGAAATTCCATTTTATGTCGTAATGAGCAAAAAAATGGTGCAACTGAGGTGTTGCGGAATGCTCCATGTTGTAACTTATAAGAGATATTCCTTGATGATTTATTTTATATGCGGCCAAATATTGATTAGCCTCTATCTTCTCTTCGGCTAACGGTTCATGATAAACGCGAGCAATCAGCTGGTAACCAAGATGTGAGTTCAAAAGTTGGTCAACAGATTCCCCCTTCGACCGGAGATTCATTAAGTTTTTTTTGCATTTGTTCAAATTAGAGTGTACAACCATGGGTCGATTACCTTGATTTTCAGCAGTGGCCACGAAAATGTCGCACCCACTAAGCTCAGAGGTGAAAAACCAAGGAGCCAGGGCTGGATTCAGGATCATGTAGGTGTTTGTGTCCACATCATAAGGGAGAAATACTGCTTGGAATGCAGGAAGGTTGGCACACTGGTCGCTGCCAGATGGGACATCCTGTTCGGTTTTTGACTTCATAGACACTATCAAGTTGGAGTATCCTATAAGATAACACGTCTTTTGGAAAACAATTGCAAAGCGAAATCCCGTCTCTTTATCACGTATTTTGTTCTCTTCCATATCCTTTTTGCATGCTTTTGAAACTGGCGGTCCGAAATTTTCTTGTCTGAAACCATACAAAGGTGACCACATCTCGAAGATACGAACGCCCTCTTTCTCCAGTTGAACAAGCGCTTTGGTAGTACTTTCTTGCGTGATCTGTTGAGGACCAAGGACCGAGGTGGCTCTTTTCTGTACATCTTGATGGCTCAGAACCAACGCAAAAGTGAGAAGGAAGGCAAAACATAAAACGTTGGTCATCTCTGAGCTCGAGGTAGAGATCTGCAGAAGTGGCGAAGACAAATTCAAAATGTGCCTGTATCAACAGATGTGTTGAATACACGTTATACACAGTACTACTTCTTTATGGATAAGACAACTCGTGAAATTCTGTTTTATTGATAAGGTACACAATGGCTTGCACATTACGTCATCTGAAGTTTAGTGCAGTTGATATATTTGTAAACTACCTCATTTTCATTTTAAATCAGGGCAAGAGAAAACCGTGACTGAGAAATTTATTTGTGTCCTGTCGGTACGATTTTCGTTTCTCATCCTGCCCCCAGCTAACAAATGGTAGAGTGAACACAAACATTCTCTGTGGTATTTTGGGAACGCGAGTAAAAATGTATATATTAAAAATACAATGTGTGAATCCGACGAAACTTTATAATACACGAGTGTCTTGTGGCCAATGTGAACATTTTCATCAATCTAATCAAGCGTTTGACTGATTTGCACTTTTTACATTAACAAAAAATTCTTCGAGGCGAAACTTTTGCGCGTCCAGCACTCAATTTTAGCAAAAAAATTAAAAGGTGACAAACGCTTTCGTTTATAGGAATTGCACAGTATGGCGAACTGTTAGCAATCTTTGTCACTGATATCAAATGCGAGATAGAAGACATTTTTTCGGATTTTCACCACCGAGAAGAAAGTTGAGGCAAACAACGGCGCCTAGCGGACCTTTTTTGGACGAAATGCGGCGTGTTAGGGGATAATATTAGGATGAAACACTCTCGAGGGTTTGATAAATCGTCTCAGCCAGTCATAAAAAGAAAACACGAAGAAACAACGCGCCAAAATCTACACCAATTAAGACTCGTATCCAAATCTTCCCGCGCTTATGATTTTGATTTCTTTGTTTAAACTTGATGAATTATTTATTAGTTTAAAAAGTAGTTTGTAAAATTCACTCTTAGAAAATAGGCGAAAAATTTCAACAAAAAACTCGTGAATTAGTTTGTAAAACTTCCGATCCTTCGTTACGCCGAACACCTCGTCACATCAGTGCGCGGTTTAGTAGTAGGCACGCGACAACGTGCACTCATGGACTACACTGGCCATAACACACTGACGTCAAACGAGGTTTAGTTGATACTAGTATTGATACATGTTTTAAAGTTTCATTCAGGGCTGCAACTGCGCCCTTTCTGAAATTTTCTTCGTTGTCCCCCACCGTAACAAATGGTTGAGTGCTACCGAGTAAAAATGTATAAAAATAAAGTAAATAAAATGTGTGAATTTTACGAAACCTTATACGACATCACTATCTTGTGGCCAGTGTGAACATTTTCACTAATTTATTTTACGGGTGGAAACTTCTACACCCTTGTCACCCTTAAGAAGTGCACGCTAAAATCTTCGAGACGTCAATTTAACGCGTCCAATAGTTCCACGATTATGGAAACAAAAAGCTGAAAAAATTTTCACCGACATTTGTCTTCCAGAAGGGAAGAAAGCTGGGTTGAGGGAGGGAGGCGCGTTGCGGAACTTTAGGAACGAAATGCGGCGTGTTGCGGGATATTCTGATTAAACACAACCTCGAGAGCTTGATATATCGTCTCAACAATTCATTGAATACAAAGAGATTTAAAGAAGTAAAGTCGTCGAAACCTGTGGTAGTTAACTCCAGGTATCGAAATCTCCGTCGCGCTTTTGAGTTTCGTTGTTCACAGTTTATGAATTATCAACGAGTTTAAGAAGTTATTTGCGAAAACGAAAATAACTATAAATCTCAACCAAAAAAACTCGCGAGTTAGTTGCATATAAAGTTTTCTTCGTTGACGCTAATATTAAATTTTCGCGCCAGTGTGAACTGTTTTACGGATGGAAATTTCTACACCCTTACGACGTTCACGCGAAAATCGTCGAGACGCCAATTTAACACGTCCAATAGTTCCACAATTCTTGAAACAAAAAGCTGAAAGAAATCTTTCATCGGCATTTGCCTTCTGCAAAGGAAGAAAGCTGGGGTGTGAGCGAGAGAGATGGGTATAGTAGCGGAATTTTATGAACGAAATTTGACGTGTTGCGGGATATATTATATCGAGTTAATGAGCAAGCGCGTGATCCGTACTGGGAGACCAATATTTTCCCAGTACGGACCGAACATTCCAGTTCAATAAAGGTTTTAGTGTTATGTCTTTCAGTAAGTGATTTCGAAATTCTTGACATTCCTGTGCGCCCTACTAAGACGAAAACATTGTCATATTCATTTCATTGTCAGTTTTATTATGCAGTTTCGCTGACATTTTGTCACATTTTCAGTCAGATAACAAGGAAAAGGTTTCTACTTTAAGCCAAAAGTTTCCTTTGGAATATCTTTTCAAAAACACAAGTTAATGAAATCAGTTCTTAAGCGGTCCATCTAAGCGGTCCTTTAGGGACCACTCACCCAGGGAACCAATCAGAATGCTCCTTTTCACCAAGGACCAGCCGTATAATAAACTGATAAAACACAACCTCGAGAGTTTAATATATCGTCCCAACAAGTCATTGAATAGAAAGAAAATTTGAAGAAATAAAATCGCCGACATCTGTGCCAGTTATGACCAGGTATCGAAACGTCCGTGGCGCTTATGAGTTTCGTTGTTCACGCTTTAATCCCACACGCTTTAACACATAAATTTCAAAAACTAAAATAAATCATTATTAAGAAAACACACATTTACAAAAGCTTCTAAACTCTGAAACAGCACTTGAATTCGAAAGGTTTAATTCTTGGTGAGTAATAAGCCTCTGTTCGGTTTTGAGTACTGTAATTAAAACATGAAAGAAGGCTATAAAATACAGTGGAATTCAGTTATCTTGAACGTAGTCTCCTGGGGAACAGGAAAATAGCCTCCTGTACAGACTTTCCTTTTCTTTTCTTTAGGATTAAATAAATATAATTTGTTTAAGACGTTTTCCGCTGAACGTTCGAGCAATAATTGCAAAAATAAAGTTACCAAAAAATTACTCATAACACGATAACATTTTCAAAACACTTAAGAAGAGCTTATCAATACTTTAGCTCCCAAGCTGACGCCGCGAGAGAAAATTGAATTTGAAGTTATCCATGTTCCAATTAAAAAGATGTGTCAGGTCAGTTCAAAACAAAATGGCGCCCGTTTTTAAGTATTATTTTACGAGGTTTGACATTAATTTTCTCAAGAATGGTTGAGAATTTATTCGCGGGGTCACTTAGAGAAGTGAATTAAAGTTAAATGTCTCAAATAGTACTCAAAATGTTACTGTGCTATGAGTAGTTTTTTTAGTAATTAATTTTTGCACTTATTGTTCGAACGTTGAGCTGAATCCGTCTTAAATCAATATTGCGTGTACTTTGTTAGGGTTAGGGTTTGTCCTCCTACATTGAAGGCTGATTTTACCTAAGCCACGAAACAAATAACGGTAGTTATAAGGATTTATAATTCTAATATGACTGAGAGTAGTCCAATACAATCTGTCTGTAATCATACAAGAGATTATAAACAAAATCTGGGCTACTAATAGTCAATCAGATTCGAGAATTTTGTTATAGTTTCGATAAAGGGAATAATAAGATGTATTAATCTATTTCACAGACTAAATACAGATGCTGTTTTACCATTTTCTTCTCCCTTGAGAATAAATTTCCATTGTTCAGGGACGCAGTAACCAATAAAGTGGAAGCGCTGATATAGTTCGGGAGGGTCAAGCTTGTAACTGATGAGTGTTATTCCTGGGTGTGTTGTTTTATATTTCTTCAAATATTGATCAGCCATCTCCTTGTCTTCAGGTGACGGCTCACAGTACCACCGAGCAATCAGTTTGTAATCAACATGTGATTGCAGCATTAGGTCAACATATATTCCCTTTTCCTGGAGATTCTGTATGTTGTTATCACAACTCTGGAAATTAGAGTGTATAACAATGGGCCTGTTACCTAGCTTATGATCAACTGCCACGAACATGTCGCATCCACTAAGCTGAGAAGTGAAAAACGAACGAACCACGGATGGATCGAGGATCATGTAGGTGTTTTGTGTCGTAGGCAAAAGGGAGGTAAACTGCTTGGAATGCTTGACTTAAGGCACATTGCTCGCTGCCAGTAGGGGGATCCGTTTCGGTTTTTCAAATCACGGACAATTTCAGGTCGGACTCACCTATAATGTAGCACGTCGTTTGGAAATCGTAAAGTATTCCTGTTGTTGCATCACCACTTGTTTTCATTTCCATATCTTTCAAGCAACGATCTGAAACAGGCGTTGGGCTGACATGTACAATGAGCGCGCCTTCTTTCACCAGGTTGTTAAGCGCCTTGATGGTACTTTATGGCGTGACGGCTTCAGTTGACGCGTTTCGACGACAAAATTGCCCCCAGCCGGGGAGAGGCTGAGTGAGATTTTCCACAAGCAAAAGGCACACTGCCGATTTGTTTATTGTGATGGAATTTATCGAACCTCAAGTGAGGTGCAGTGTTAAACCGTTTCCTGCCTTTAATTAATTCTAAACATTCAGCATGTTCAACAAACATGAAAAATAAAAACCTCGCCCAAAAAGCTTCAAACCAGCCCAGGAAGCGCTCAAATAATGACCAATACAACAACGAAATAAATATATATTATTTGCCGGCCGGGAGGTCCGTATTGAGAAAAGCTGTGCCAGAGGTCTTGAGTACGGCCCGAGGCCGCAGGCCGAGGGCCGTGCTCAAGACCGAGGGCACAGTTTTTCTCAATACGGACCGACCAAGGCCGGCAAATAATATTTTTATTTTTTTCTTGTTGTTTTTCAAAAGTTAAACGTGTCTTGTTGTTTTCGGAAAGCAACGTTTTGCAAGCGCGCGTAAAATGAACCATGAAACGAAGCCGTTTGTGACACCAGAGCAGCAAAATACGCTTTTTTACTCTGTTAAAACTCAGAAATCACAGGAAACAATATAACTAAAAGAAACCCCTTTATTTTCCCAAATTTCGATACATGTAGCTAACTCCTGTTCGATTTACTCGAGCCGTACCGTTGACCGCGGTCAAGATCGGAAAATTCCGCCCGCTCCCGGAACCAATCAGATTGCAGGATTTGGTTCATCTTACCCGCTCGCGCACTGAGAAAAAATAAGGCAAATTATTTTTATTTCGACTACTTTCTGATTTGTGTGGAGACGTTTTGTAGCATTTCCATACAAACTCTTAAATGTTGCCTAAGTCACTATTATGCATAACGTTCCGATGTCATTATTATGCATATCGTACAAAAAACAGTCTAATTTATGCGCAGCTCTCAACGTAAGGTTGGACTGCCTGTGTTCCAACCAACGCTCAATGGAAAAGGGATACCTCTTTCTTGTGATGAATGTGACGAGAATGGAAATGTCCGAAATCAACACAAAACATCGCAAAAGGACTCATACTAGTTTGAAATTCGGGCTACTCTGCCTTGGCTGATTCATTACTTGAAAGCCAACACACCTCACACACAAAGGATCCATTTGTATCAGCCCGCCTTGGTAAAATCATGCAGTCTCGTAAAAATTCAAATACGGTATCCCGCTACTTACCCCTTGCGATTCTCGCATCCCGACTCGTTAACTCTTTCCCGTCAAGACTAGTATCTTCCCGACGTTAACGTCGGGAACCATTGAACCACTCCTGATGTCATCATTTTTGACGTTACCAAATTGTTTTGATAAGCAGCTAATACAGCAAGGACAGATCCATCAATATGTGTGTCCATTTTGAATATCGACTAAATTCTGGTAGAGCTATACCAGAAAAAACGTGTCCAATTTTGGGTGCAAAGTTGGGGGAAAATAGGCCAAGTCACCTAGTTGATCAATGTTCCCTTTCCAGGTTTTTTGAAGGACTGAGGCCAAAACTTTTCCAGTGGATAGAAAGGGGATAAGGTGTTGAAGATAAAGAGAAAAGAAAGGGAGAGAAAAAGGAAAGCAAAAGAAGCGAGAAAAAAATTGGAAATGAATCAGCAAAAAAAAAAAAAAAAAAAAAGTCCAAATTTTGGCTTATGCGCATGCGTGAAATCAAAATATTGTACAATTTACAACAGAAGCTGGCTCAAAATCTAGCTAAATTGTAAGAAAACGCTTTTGTAGCAAGGTTTAGTGGCATTTGGCAACATAGCACTCAAAAAACCGCTTTAACGGTAAAAAATGCGTTTTTTAAGGAAAAAAATCGGACGGGAAAGGGTTAACGAAAAGGACATTTTGTTTCAAATATGTTTTTTTTTCATGAAACCTGATAAATCAACCAAAATCAGTCTCAAACGAGTAAGATTTGTCATGATAAACGATTTGAGATATTTTAGTTTAAAAGCACAAAATCCCGCTCCCGCTCGTAATTAAAATTCCCACTTCCCGCTCCTGTTTTCAGCTCCCATCCCGAATATCGCCCAAAAAATTAGCCAAATCCCGCATCCCGCCAAACCTATTGTGGACCCTCCTAATACTGACAGTCTTCTATACTATAAAAGCACAATATTTACAGTTTATCCTTCCGTACAAAAATGTACTCTTGAAATTGCGTTCCTGCTTCATCAGCATCACTTCCGCCACCATTGCAACCTTCCAAATTAAATCCATGCCCGTACAAAAGATCAAAGGCATCTGCCTTGGTCAATTCAGCTCCCCCGGGTCTCCACGGGACCCGGTAATCCCTAACATACCCCCGGGCGGGGAGCAATGTTAAAACGAATTCCGACGCCTTGATATACTCTTTTTAAAAAAACTTCTTTGATGAGATCTTCCCGGCCACTTAACAAAAGTTGATTTCGATATCGATCAACGGAGACAATAATTGCGTACCCTGGGCCTTCGCTTAGCTGTAAATTTCTTCTTCGATCTTCCCGGAATACTTGGAGCGCTTCGATCAAATCCCCCACTTGATAAAAGTCCGCTTCAGCGCTAAGCTGATCAAATTCATCGAACGATTGAGGAAGACACAGTTCTGAAGTGCGAAGGAAGTTTAGAACGTGTCGAAATAGCGCTCCATCTCGGTCAATAATTAAAAGTAATTCCCTCGCGTATCTTTGGCAATCCGTTGCCTTCCACTAAACATTGCTCCAAGCATCGAGTTTGGATCTCGCGTTACGGTGTCCAAAGTTGTCGTATAAACGCATCCGCCAACGTTTAAGTTTAAAATAGGTGGAAAATTTTCCTCCATGGACACAAATTACGTAAGATTTATATACTTTCAACGCACGGCTGAATCTGTTTGTGTTTACACCGCTCTCCTCACGTGGTCATGCTATACATGCAAAGCGCGAAAAATGGGCTACCAACAGGGGTGAGGAAAGGCACAATCACGAAATCACTTTCTGAAGACTAACAGCAACTAAACTTACACATTTGAATTTTTATTTGATAAAAAATTCATCTTATGAAATCTAGTTATTTTTTGAAAGAAAAATTAAGAGAATTGAGACAAAAAAAAAAACTTAAAATGATTTTGTACATGATCACCCCTCCCCGCAACGCAGGCATTTGTAGCTGTGTTTCGACAGCAGTCAGGAGTGCTCACAAAACCGGAATTGGGGGTACTCTAAATGGACGAGAAGGAAGTGACATAGTAAATGGTTAGAACCCAGGAGTATCAGTAGTTTGTCTAGTGTGATCGTCCGGGTGAGTGTAGTTCTGAAAAGAACTGTTGGTGACAGCGACTGATGTTTCGACAACCTGAGCGGTAGTCATCAGTCAGAGTCATTGTGATATTGTGCCGTCAGTGGATGGTGACAGACGCGGATGTCCTCTCTCGTTTAAACAAGAGCAGGGCCGCTTTTGCATCGCTGAAACCTTTGTGAAGATCAAATGCCATCTCTGTGAAGACAAAACTAAAGCTCTTCAACTCCAACATTAAGACGGTACTTCTCTGGCTCCGAATGCTGGAAAATCTCGAAAGAAATCAAGAACAAACTAAGAGTGCTCATACATAAATGCTGCAGAATTATTCTGCGGATTCGATGGCCCATGAAAGTCAACAATAAGAGCACAAGAGAGAGATGCAACCAAGAAGACATCATGGCTGATGCCAGGCGACGAGAAGATGGAACTGGATAGGCCATGTTTTGAGAAAGCCTAATAAGAGCATCACCAAGGAAGCCCTGTACTGGATGCCAGAAGGAAAGCGCAAACGAGGAAGACCCAGGTCGACATGGAGACGATCAGTTGAGGTTGAGATGAGAGGAAGACTGGGCCTCACCTGGGGTGAAGCAACAAAGATTGGCCAGGACAGGGAGCGATGGAGAGATCTTGTAGGGGCCTTATGCGCCACTTGGCGCGAGGACGCTTCAGAAGTAAGTAGGTAATTAAGTGGAAAAGTGCGGGACAAAAATTTGGGCCCGTGTGCCGCCAAAATCACGAGTGCCGTGCCGAAAACGTGCAAGATTTTTCCCATCTTTACCACCGAGATTATTCTGAAATTTACTATATTCGGATTTTATACATATACTAATACAGTAGTAGTATTTATTGTTGATTATTTAAACTGATTGTTTTCATTTACTGATTCAACATTTTGGTTTTCCATTCATGTTGTAACCCTGAGTGGAAAATAATCGACGATAATCTCAAATAAGCAACTTGCTTACAATTGCGGGCAAAACTGGACAGCAGAAGGACAGCTTGGCGTTTGGTTCCAACAGCGTTTATTTTTCTCAAGGTTTTATCATAAAATGTAATTCTTAATGTAATCAAATAAGTTGTACAAACTTATGAACTAGCCATGCTAAATTGAATGTCCTGCACAAACAATAATATTGACTGATACTTAGCCCGTGTATGTTTTATACACACTTCCGCTTTGTTAACATGGACAATACTGAGTGCGTTAACAATACGATGTCAGAACAAATTTCAACGGCCTGAACGTGAAAGTTCTTGGAGGACAACACAACTCAATTAAGAGGGCGTCAGTGGGGTTAACTGGCTAGCATATAAAGACGGTTTTTCGTTATCGTGACCGTATTAAATAACAAAATACGAACTGATTAACGTATGACAGGAAATCAAATTTTTATCCTTTACAACATGTGGAAGCTAAACATTGAAGATTTTCTTAGAAGAATAATTTTAGATTAATTACTTTGACTTGGTCCAAAACCTTTTGAGATCCTGTTACGGCTTTTACTGTTTCTTTTCGCCTTTTCTGAGTCTTTCTACATGACCGATCACGCGATAAGCCTGACTGAGGCTGTGCCTTACTTTATACTACCATGATTTCAGTCATCTGTGAAGGCGAGTGCGACCTTACCCTTGATTTTCAGGCTCTAGTTTTCCGCTCTCTACGTCAGAACTTGCTCACATGATCTTCATCCTAGGTGGCTACACTCAGGCTGTGACACAACCGGATTCTTTTATAATATTAGCTGCCCGGGATTAACTGGCTAACCTCTAGCCCTCTACTTAGACTTTTGCACTGTCTAAAGCTAGTTTTTTTTATCTGTTTACTGCCGAACTAAATGGGAGCCTCTGTATGGGTATTTCCGACGAAAATCGAAGTCGCGACGATCGCTATTGACGAAACGACGATCTTAGAGATTAAAGCCATGGACGATTTGACCTGAAGAAGACTTTTTAGAAATCATCGTTTAACAACAAAATTGTGTCCGGTAAAACATTTCGTGACAATTGGTGAATGGCTGTTGTCATCGAGGATGAGTTTAGCATCGTTTATATAAGTAATCACTTGCATCACGTCCAAAGTGAAAATATTTAGTTCAAATATACCAATAACGCTACTAGGCAAAACAAGTTTTGGCGACGATTTCGTTGAAAGATCGATGAGTTTAGTGATAAAAAAGGGCGACGTAATCGATGGTCGCAGGTGTACACCCATAATGACACAAAGGCTCAAATGGCGTATTTTTAACTCAGCGTTTACTGACTAGAGTTATACCGCACTGTCACCCTCAATCCACAGAATTACGCTTTCATGCTTCCAACTCGAGAGTTGTCCGAAGTGCTTCTTACTACCACGGCAAGTATACACGTCGCTTGCTCATGTTTTTAACAATACAACTATTTAACTGGCCAACAAAACTACCGTAAAAGCTCTATTAAGCTTCCCCTCCTTTGGCAGACAGATTTTTTAATAAGCCCCCTCTCTATTAAGCGCCCCTCCCCACCGACTATAGAGATCAGAGTTTTATGCTAACTAATAAAGATTCTGAAGGCTATAACATCTATACTTGATTTTTTGTCAGGCCAAAGTGAATGACGTTTTAGCAATATTCCTTTTCGTTTCACTCACTTTCTACATGAATCTTGGTCTTTATTTTCAGAAGTAGCGTTAAGTTAGGGCGGTATAAATGACGTTGCGTTATTAAAATGGTGATGAGAAAAAACCAATTTCTTTTTCTGTTTTTGTTATTGATGTAATAGTAAAGTTTGGGAAATTAGTGTGAATCTCGACGAAAATATGATTTTAAATAAAGCCCTCCCCCCCTCCCCTCTCCTCTCTATATTGAATAAATAAATTGAATAAACCCCCTGGTGGCTTAATAGAGCTTTTACGGTGTTTAGACTTAGAAAACGCCTTGAGCACTTTAAGGCTACTATTTTTAGCGACAACTTAATTTAGTAAATTTAGCGATTGCATGCAAAATAGCTAATTTAAGTACCCGCTTAATTTAAAATGCGTCCAAAAAGTGACGAAAATTGTTAAAATTCTTTCAAAAGTTTTCAAAATCGCTTAAGTTGGCAGCCGCTAAATCGTCAGAGAAAAATTCGCTATACTAAGTAGTCGCCAAAAATGATAATCATAAGGTAAGTATTGATAATTTACCGAAATTACGACGAGTCAGCAAAGTCGCAATGCTACTCCGAAGGTAATTAAATTAAATTAGATTAAGTAAATCACAAAAGCTTTGAAACTAAACAGTACAGCTTGAATTGGAAAGTTAAGCCGCTGTTGGCTTTTGAGCGATATAATTACTTGTGATAAATGACACGAAGAAAATGAAAGAAGGCGACAAAATCGCAAACTGTAGAATGCGGTTAAATGCAAATTTATATATGGGTTATGTGAATAATAGTGGAATTCCCAGTAAATACTGAATTATCCTTCGTAACAGTTATATTATAATCACACTTTTTTATTTTTAATATTAACTGCACCAGCTGTAAACCTGGCGATAATAAAATAGCTTATGTTTTTATTCTTTTCTTTATGAATTAATACCATTTGTTTAAATGTTTGTGTTCTCGTAAATTTACTTAACCCATGAGCACTGAATCATTTTAGTCAATGCCTTTTTATTGACGTCAAATGGCCAAAAACCAAGGGATTTTTGATGGTGATAGGACTAAGTGTGGTCCAATTCATACGAGAGATTATACACAAAATCGGGGCTACTAATAACCAATCAGATTCGAGAATTTTGTTATAGTTACGATTATAAGTGGGGAACAAGGCTTATTACTCCGTAATCTAATTCACAGGATTTTTCAGTTTGCCACCAGTGTTCAGTTTGCCACCACTTTTCCCAGTGCAGATACCTTAAATGTAGTTGTGTCACCATTTTCCTCTCCCTTGAGAATAAAATTCCATTTTATGTCGTAATGAGCAAAAAAATGGTACAACTGAGGTGTTGCGGGAGGCTCCATGTTGTAACTTATAAGAGATATTCCTTGATGATTTATTTTATATTCGGCCAAATATTGATTAGCCTCTATCTCCTCTTCGGCTAACGGTTCATGATAAACGCGAGCAATCAGCTGGTAACCAGGATGTGAGTTCAAAAGTTGGTCAACAGATTTCCCCTTCGACCGGAGATTCATTACGTTTTTTTTGCATTTGTTCAAATTAGAGTGTATAACCATGGGTCGATTACCTTGATTTTCAGCAGTGGCCACGAAAATGTCGCACCCACTAAGCTCAGAGGTGAAAAACCAAGGAGCCAGGGCTGGATACAGGATCATGTAGGTGTTTGTGTTCACGTCATAAGGGAGAAATACTGCTTGGAATGCAGGAAGGTTGGAACACTGGTCGCTGCCAGATGGGACATCCTGTTCGGTTTTTGACTTCATGACACTATCAAGTTGGAGTATCCTATAAGATAACACGTCTTTTGGAAAACAAAGAGAAATCCCGTCTCTTTATCACCAATTTTGTGCTCTTCCATATCCTTTTTGCATGCTTTTGAAACTGGCGGTCCGAAATTTTCTTGTCTGAAACCATACAAAGGTGACCACATCTCGAAGATACGAACGCCCTCTTTCTCCAGTTGAACAAGCGCTTTGGTAGTACTTTCTTGCGTGATCTGTTGAGGACCAAGGACCGAGGTGGCTCTTTTCTGTACATCTTGATGGCTCAGAACCAACGCAAAAGTGAGAAGGAAGGCAAAACATAAAACGTTGGTCATCTCTGAGCTCGAGGTAGAGATCTGCAGAAGTGGCGAAGACAAATTCAAAATGTGCCTGTATCAACAGATGTGTTGAATACACGTTATACACAGTACTGCTTCTTTATGGATAAGATAGAGCGGTTTTCATTTGAGTGTCGAAAGTAATTCGCGTTTTGCTTTGGTTTTGCTTTACTTCGCTCTGTGATTGGTTGAAAAATTTCGCGCCACTTTCTCCACCAATCAGAAATAAAACTCAAACCAATCGCGACTTGCTCGCACGCGTTTTCCCGCGCTTGACGCCGGTGACATGTATTTGCTTCCAGTTCTGATTGGTTGATTGGGTAATTTGTGTTTGTTGTGATTGGCTGGGGTAATTACTTTGGTTTTGGTTTTACGACACTCATTTGAAAACCGCTCTAACTCGTGAAATTCTGTTTTATTGATAAGGTACACAACGGCTTGCACATTATGTCATCTGAAGTTTAGTCCAGTTGATATATTTGTAAACTACCTCATTTTGATTTTAAATCAGGGCAAGAGAAAACCGTGACTGAGAAATTTATTTGTGTCCTGTCGGTACGATTTTCGTTTCTCATCCTGCCCCCAGCTAACAAATGGTAGAGTGAACACAAATATTCTCTGTGGTACTTTGGGAACGCGAGTAAAAATGTATATATTAAAAATACAATGTGTGAATCCGACGAAACTTTATAATACACGAGTGTCTTGTGGCCAATGTGAACATTTTCATCAATCTAATCAAGCGTTTGACTGATTTGCACTTTCTACATTAACAAAAAATTCTTCGAGGCGAAGCTTTTGCGCGTCCAGTACTCAATTTTAGCAAAAAAATTAAAAGGTGACAAACGCTCTCGAAATCTAGTTTATAGGAATTGCACAGTATGGCGAACTGTCAGCAATCTTTGTCACTGATATCAAATGCGAGATAGAGGACACTTTTTCGGATTTTCACCACCGCGAAGAAAGTTGAGGCAAACAACGGCGCGTAGCGGACCTTTTTTGGACGAAATGCGGCTTGTTACGGGATAATATTAGGATGAAACACTCTCGAGGGTTTGATAAATCGTCTCAGCCAGTCATAAAAAGAAAATACGAAGAAACAACGCGCCAAAATCTACACCAATTAAGACTCGTATCCAAATCTTCCCGCGCTTATGATTTTGATTTCTTTGTTTAAACTTGATGAATTATTTATTAGTTTAAAAAGTAGTTTGTAAAATTCACTCTTGGAAAGTAGGCGAAAATTTTCAACAAAAAACTGGTGAATTAGTTTGTAAAACTTCCTTCGTTACGCCGAACACCTCGTCCCATCAGTGCGCGGTTTAGTAGTAGGCACGCGACAACGTGCACTCATGGACTACACTGGCCATAACACACTGATGTGTCAAAAAATAAAGTAAATAAAATGTGTGAATTTTACGAAACCTTATACGACATCACTATCTTGTGGCCAGTGTGAACATTTTCACCAATTTATTTTACGGGTGGAAACTTCTACACCCTTGTCACCCTTAAGACGTTCACGCTAAAATCTTCGAGACGTCAATTTAATGCGTCCAATAGTTCCACGATTATGGAAACAAAAAGCTGAAAAAATTTTCACTGACATTTGTCTTCCAGAAGGGAAGAAAGCTGGGTTGAGGGAGGGAGGTGCGTTGCGGAACTTTAGGAACGAAATGCGGCGTGTTGCGGGATATTCTGATTAAACACAACCTCGAGAGCTTGATATATCGTCTCAACAATTCATTGAATACAAAGAGATTTAAAGAAGTAAAGTCGTCGAAACCTTTGGTATAGTAGTCAACTCCAGGTATCGAAATCTCCGTCGCGCTTTTGAGTTTCGTTGTTCACAGTTTATGAATTATCAACGAGTTTAAGAAGTTATTTGCAAAAACGAAAATAACTATAAATTTCAGCAAAAAAAACTCGCGAGTTAGTTGCATATAAAGTTTTCTTCGTTGACGCTTATTAAATTTTTCGCGCCAGTGTGAACTGTTTTGCGGATGGAAATTTCTACACCCTTACGACGTTCACGCGAAAATCGTCGACACGCCAATTTAACGCGTCCAATAGTTCCACAATTATTGAAACAAAAGGCTGAAAAGTAGTTATACAATTGAGAGTTTCAGCGCATTTTTGGAAATTTCTGATGAATTCATATAATTAGTACTTCAGTCAAATCTTTTGTCAAATTTGACTGAAAAATTTCCAGTCAAATTTCGCTGAAGAGAATTGAGAGTTTTAGCGCATTTTTGGGAATTTCTGATGAATTCATATAATTAGTACTTCAGTCAAATTTACCGACCCAAAAATTCATCCGTGACCGTATGCATAACTTGTTACACCATTTTCATGAATATATCTCTTATCGTCGAAGCAGCTGAGTGATATTTTTCACTTTTAATTAGTCCACAGGGACTTTCAAGAGGAAATGAGTCATTAAGTTTTTCAATTGTCTGTCTAACACGTTAGACAGTTCTTTTGTCTTGAAAACCACAGCTGCAAATTCAAGCGCATCTAGTCAAATATTTACATACACACTTGCTTTAATGCTACCCATTCATCGAAGTATTGGTATGGCCCTTTTTCTCGGAAAAGCAGGAAGTCTATGATGTAATACTATAGGAACTTTCCCGAGGAAATGAGTCATTGTCTGTCTAGCGCGTTAGACAGTTTTTTTGTCTTGAAAACAAGAAGACTATGATCTCATATGTTAGGGGCTTTCCCGCGGATAACAACTAATCACATGCTGACAGATGCATCTTCCGCTTCTTTGTTCTTAAAAAATAAATACAAACGCTTTCAATAGACTGTCTAACGCATTAGACAGTTTTTGGGAGAGAAGGTATGAATAAGCAAAGGTACTATAGCTACCAATAAAGCAGATTCAATATTACACGTAAGAGTATTCCATTAATAATAAGAATTCTTCTCCTGATGAAAATAAAGTATTCATTTCCACAATTATATAACTAAGCGACACATCTAAATTAATATTTATTTTTTGTGTTTGAGTTGCATTATTTGAAGAGAACAATTGTATTGAATCATTTAAATTTAGAGTGTGTTTTTTAATTTTCAAATTAACAAGTGGATATTTATTTTTGCGTTTGAGATAAAAAACTGTTATATTCATTATTTGAGCATCATTTAAAAAGAGTATTTTATCCAAACCATTTAATAAAAATGCGTATCCATTTTTCGTATTTAAATACCCGTTTATGTAATGAATTGAACCACTCAAATGATGACCGTTTAAAGATAAATCCGTTTCCATCACCATCTTACCATTTTCAATAGCAAAAGCGGTGTCATAGACACTTGGGTCAACGTTTGAAATTGTTTCTTTTACACCATAAACAATAAGATGTCCAATTGTTAAAAGTGATGGAAAAGTAACTGTACCGTTTAGATTGAGATAAATAAATTGTGGAGGCGAGCTACCCCATCGGTGAAAATTGACAACTGTTTTGGTATAGTTTTCGAATGTTTTTGTTGCATAATTTGAAATTGAAATCGTAGTGCCTTGCACTGTCACACTCAACTCACTCATTTCCGGCGGAAACCATTCAACTACAAAAGTATAGTAACCAACTGGAAGTTTAAAAAGGTTAAAACCGAGGCGTGATTGGTACTGATTGGGCGAGCTTTTTTGAAACAGTAGTTTAAGTTGGTAGGCTTTTTTATTAATTTGATGCGGAGAATTGGAAAAATCAACAATACCCAAAACCTGAATATTTGATTCACTTGAAGATTCATCGTCGTTTTCCATCAAGTATCTGAAGGCGTCTTTTTTTTGTCCTGAATTAATAATCTGAGATTCATGAATTTTTTGAGTGATAAGATTTCTCAAATCTGTTATTTCATTTTCCATTAACTCAACATTAACTGCAGATTTCGAATTTTTTGAATCGGTTTGTAAGTTAATGATTTTATTATTGTTTAAATTCAAGTCTCCCGACATACTTGTTGTTCCATCATGTTTGAGATAATTTTTTTGTGAGTTAGTGATTCTCTGAGTGATATATTCAACAGTGGCAACGTCTTTTTGATTCACTGGAAATTTAACATTGGTGATTGCCTTATCTTTCATATCAATAGCAGCGTTTTTGTCCAATTTTTTAGCAATCTGATTATCAACATATTTTTTATTTACTCCATGGTCTGAATTAACTGGGTCTTTGATATTTGTTATAAAATGGTTGTTCATGTCTAAAGATTGTAGCATAGACCCGCCTTCTTTTTTACTCAAGAATATATTCCTAATCGTGTTGTAAGAGACGACTTTATTGGTGTTTCCATGAATTGGGTACGACTGTGGTTGTACAATTAGATCTCCATTCATGGTCGCCCCTGTCTTTTTCACAAACTGAGTTGTATCTGCACTTGGAATCTTAGCTATTTCACTATCTAACTGGCTTTTTGTGACCACATCATTATTATGGGTTCCTTCTTTCACATTCACCATTTTTTTATTCTGAATATCATAATCATTATTATCATCCAAATTAAACCCAATACCTCTAAAACCTCTAGGACCTCTAAGACCTCTACTCACAGAATGATTGGAATCCAATACTCCATTGTTAAAACTCATTTATTATTATTTATTAGATTATTTTAGTAAAATTTTTTGCGTTGAATTTTCGTGGCTTATCAACATATAGAAAACTATATGGTTCGTTTGTTGCCAAGAGATAGTCATCTTTGTCAACATTCAATTCTTGACATATCCTACTCTGTTCATTCTTGCTTGGAAAATCGAAAATGCAGTGATGGGAACAGTTTAATCTGATGGTTTTGTCTGTATTGTAAAAAGACTGAGACAGATAGATACAGCTGCAATTTTTATTTCTCGAGTTTGTGAAATAGTTTCGTATTTCTCTATCATTTTTGACCCCGGTGTTCAAGTAATCATCGAAAATGATCAATTTTTGGTTCCCATCGGCCATTTCATTCAGAGGAATTATCTCACCGTTGCTCCCTTCAATGATATTATAGCCATATTTTTTCGAAAGAGTCTCAAATTCTTTCAACAAATGCTGATACTTGTTTTGCTGTAAGTTTTTTGCGTACAGATGAATCTTATCGTAAAACAATAGGGGTTTTTTTATCATGTGGAGTAAAAGATTGGTTTTACCACTCCCACTGGGAGCGCAGATTAACATTCTAAAGCATCTATCAGGCATATAAGGATATAATTGGATGAAATTACTGTCTTCATCACCTTTTACATCATAGTTTGGTATTTCCATTTTATTGATTCACAACAGAATTTTTTCTAAATAATTTTATGCGACACGCTATGCGACACGCTATGCGACACGCTATGCGACACGCTATGCGACACGCTATGCGACACGCTATGCGAGCTATTTTATATTTAATAACCCATTTTTTTATTCAGAAAATAATATTTTTCTTTTGATTAAATAAAATGAGTCTCCTCAAGTGGAAAGAGATGGCTGAAAAAAGATCGAAAATTAGTCGAGATGTTAATACTATCAGGGAAACGCTGAAACAAAAGAAAATAACCGATGCAATGAGTGACGTTGAAGCAGAAAAGCTTTTCAAACCAATAACATCCGGTTTGAAAGAGTTGACGCAACCTCAACCTATTAAAAGACGGTTGCAAAGGAAAAAAGCAGAGGTTCCAGATTATGGTATCAATATTGAAGATGAAGGAATACCAGATTACAATCTTGAAGATTTGTTTGATGAAGTGGTTCAACCACAAAATACAAAACAGATTGTTCCAAAACCACCTTCTTATGATGAGGTTCTCAAAGATTTGGAAACAGGTAAAAAACAAATATATGTCAATCCTGAGTATATGCAACAACTTGAAGACCCCCCAGAATATGAAGTTCCAGATTATGAGATTTTTGAAGAAGATAGAATAAATGAGACTTTAGATGAACTTGGATTGGCCAACTATGATGACATTGAAGCACAACTCGAAAGAGAAGATATGACAGAAAAAACAAGACATTCTTTCTTGTCAAAGAAAATCGAAAATGCTGTCAAGAAAAGACAACAACTTCCAGGTTATAAAACACAAATTACAAAGCAGTTGAACAAAGGTTTGATAAGCCAATCTGAAGCACAGTTCAGAAGAAAGGTTATCGACGACGCTCGAAAAGTTCTCAATGATTATATCAACTTTAACAAAAATAAGTTGAAGAGTATCAAAGGCTCTGGTCTCAAAAGAAAGACAACAAAGCGTGGTGGGAATGTAAAAGCAGTTTTCATCAATCCTAAAGAAGCTGTTAAAAAGTTAGAGTTAATCGTTGGATCAATCAGTGCTGGTAATAATAGCATTGAGTTAAGGAACACAGGAGTGGCCATTCTCGATATTTTATTGAAAAACTACATAATCAATAAAGATCATTACAACAAAATTTACAAAAACTTTTTCATGTAAATATAATAAATGGAAACGTCATTAGTTCTACCTTCTAACATTGCGAAGAAGCAAGATAAAAAAAATAAACCAAGCGATTTTACTATCAGGTACAATCAACCGATAATACTTGATTCAAACAAACAATATGAAATTGGTTTGGCTCGAATTATAACCATGTCTTTTACATGGTACAATGTCACATCGGATTTGAACAATCAAAAAATAAAATACTCTTCTGATGATGGAAAAACTTGGAAAGATATAACATTCCCACCGGGTACATGGAATTACGTTGGTTTTAATAATTTCATCAAAGAAAAAACAAAAGTAAAAACTTCAAGCGCCACTACATATCCAATAACATTGAAATTTAACAATATAACTTACAAAACAAAAATAAATTTAGCTGCAAACTATAGACTGGACCTAACAACATCAAATTTTGGAGACTTGATTGGTTTCAACAAAAGAATTTTAACCAATTCTGAAAATATTGGTGACTACACACCGAATCTCAGTCAAGA
Organism: Siderastrea radians; assembly: GCA_964017195.1. Taxonomy (NCBI): domain Eukaryota; kingdom Metazoa; phylum Cnidaria; class Anthozoa; order Scleractinia; family Rhizangiidae; genus Siderastrea; species Siderastrea radians. The sequence goes on from OZ024898.1 coordinate 22,495,761, forward strand.
AACAGAGATTTTGAATATACATTGTGATCTAATTTCAAATAGTCTTGTTGGTGGGGATGAAACTGATATTATTTACACCTTTGGAACCAATGATTTACAACCATCATACGCTTTTACAAAAGAGCCTTTGAGAGTTCAATATTATTCAGTCAACAAGTATATGATAGACGCCCTGCGGATTTACATCACTGATGGTAAACGACGAATAATAGATTTAAACGATGCTGATACCTCATTTTCTTTGATTTTGAGAGAAAAAAAAAATAATAGATAATTATAAAAATGCCGTTGTACAATTACAAAACAATTTTTCATCCCAGTCTTGGGAAAATTGTTTACAAACATAAAGGATCAGGTTTGATTGTGGACAATATTTTCAAACCCATTAAAATGGTTATGAATAAAGTTTTAAAACCCATTGCTAAAAAAGCTTTAAAATCTGGAATAGAAAGTGCTGGTGACAAAATTGGGAAAAAAGTTGTTGAAAAAGTTGCTGAAAAATCTGGTCATCTTTTTATAAAAGACCTTCAGTCTTTTGGGAAAAAAAATCCCAAAGCTGCAAAGAAACAAAAAAAAGATTCCGACTCAATATTGAATGAATTGGTTTCTGAAAAACAAATTCCCAAAGAAGAAGATTACAACATAATATTAAATAGAATGATTTCTGGAGAGGGGTATAAAAAAACAAAAAAACAAAAAAGTTTTAAATAAATAAAATGAGTTTTAGAACACGTGATAAACTTAGAAGATATGAAATGACCAGGTTTTCTCTTGATAGTCTTATTGATCAACCTGCAAACGGTACTTATCAAAAGAAATCAAGATATATTTTTAATATTCCCAACAGATCCAATATTTATGATTATTTTAATGGATATTTTGAGGTAGTAAAAGAGCTTCAAAAGAAAGCTGATGGATCTGGTTATGCAGCGGCCGATCGAATTTCAATCATCAATGGATCACATTCTCTCATTAAACATATGAAAATTTCATCATCTTCAAAAATACTTTATGATACTGATAACATTCATAAAACTGTGAATGTTAAAAATTTGTTGGAGTATAGTAATGATTTTAGCAAAACGGTATCTACAACTAGTTTTTGGTTTCTTGACACAGAGGATTCAACAGCCAATACGAATTTGGGTTTTGAAGCGAGACGAGTTTTAACTCAAGCGAGACAAAACGATGGTAATGGTGGAGCTAAAAGCGTTCATGATAAAATTCAATTAAATAGATACAGTTTTTTTGAAGCATTGGAAGACGAAATGCTCCCCCCAATGCAGCTCACTATTGAACTGGAATTGAATAATGATGCTGAATTGATTCACAAAGCAAATGCCGTCGACGATGGACGAGTTGTAGTAACTCGATTTTATCTTTGGCTTCCAAAAATGATACCCAAAAATAGTGAATACGGTGATTTTGTAAAAGATTTTCTTAAACCCACCAAATGGACGTATATGAAAGATTTCTATTTACAGAGTGCAGAAACAATATCCGATCAAAACACATTTATGATCAGTCCATCTATTAACAATGTCCAACATGTATTTATTTATTTGCAGAGAAGCAAGGGTCCAAACAATAATGAATCTGAAAGAAGTCCTTATATTTTTGATACTTTCAAGTTGAATTCAGCTAATAATAACAGTTCTCTCAAAACATGCCGTTTGGAGTATGATAACAGTGTTTTTTATCCTGAATTGGAGTATGATGCGAGTTCAAAAATAAGAATTTTCACCGATTTAATGTCTTACGCTTATCGAAATAATGATGTGAACACTGGAACACAGTTGAACTTTTACAATTTTGCATCCATTTACGGTCTTATTCATTTCGATCTAACCTATCAAGACGAAACAGTTACTAATGATCCAAAACAACTTATTTTAACCTACAATTTGAATACATCACCGGCGGCTAATATAAGAGCTCATGCCATTGTATTTTATGAAAATGAGGTTATTGTCAACAAGGTTGGAAATGAACTAATGATTGTTTGATTTTTGGAAAAATTCGTGAATTTATTTTATTTCGTTTAAATAAAATAAATGGAAATAGAACTACATGAAATAAATGTCACACTTTCAAGGTATCAGAAAGAAAAAATTTGTGAAGCTTTTATCAACCGTGAAAAAATCTTACTTAGGTTGAAAGATGATGCCCTCAGAGGAAGTGATACTCTTCTTGTTCCTTCAAAGTCATTAAAAAAGATGGAAGATGACAAATCAACTTTAATTGAAAGGTTGGAAAATGGTACTCTTTTTGTAGATTCAACGACTGATGAAATGATGGAAAATTATGGTCTTCTTTTTTATCCAACGGTTGTTGAAAGGTTGGAAAGTAAACGAAAGAATGAGAAAGGAATGGAAATATTTTTGGATTATTCATTAATAACTGACTTGACAAAAGATTCTGTCACTCGGAATATAGAAAAACTAATTGAAAGTGGTACCGACTGCCATTGATTTGAAAAAAATCATGAATTTATTTTATTTTCATCAATAAAATAAAATGTCTACAGAACTATATGAAATAAATGTCACACTTTCTGATTTTCAGAAAATGAAACTTAGTAAAGCTTTTCACAACCGTGAAACAATCAAACTGAGGTTGAAAAATGATGCCCTCAGAGGAAGTGATACTCTTCTTGTTCCTTCAACGATTGTTAAAAGGTTGGAAAAAAACCGCAATATGAATAAAGGAATGGAAATAAAACTAGCTAAAACCAATATTAGAAAACAGGTTGGTGGTTCACTTTTGAGTTCAATCTTGTCGCTCGGTCGAACTTTTGGACCGACATTAGCAAAAACACTGGGATTATCAGCTCTCGCCGGTGTTGCTTCTGAAGGAGCATCTCAGGTTGTTAAAAAGATATCCGGTGGTTCACAAACTGGTGGTTTTCTCATTCCAAATTCTAAAATAAATCAACTCATCGCAAATAAACATCTCTTGAGTGAAAAACAAAAAAGAGATATTATCAATGCCATTCAAACCGGTTCCGGTGTTCATATAAAACCAACAAAAAAACAAACTGGTGGTTTTCTCGGCACCCTTCTTGCGTCGATCGGTGTTCCACTCGCTCTTGAAGCTTTCAAAAAGATGGTGGGTGGTTCAGGAGGAGTTCCAAGAATTGGAAAAGCTCCCAAACTGGATGGTGGATCGGCTCCCAGAATGGGAAAATATCAACCACCCCCTCCATTTTATGGAACATGGGAAAACTTTGGTGGAGGGAAGAAAAAAAAAAAGTCGGGAAAAGGGTTGCTTCTGGGGAAAAACAGCCCATTCAATGGGATCCCACTGTTGGGAACACTCCTTTGAAATTCCTCAAAAATGTACCATTGAGCAATCACGATTTGATAAAATGGTGCCGGCATCTCAGAATTCCAATCGATAAAGGTGGTGTTTTGTCAAGAGACCTCACTGTTCCACACAATCACAAAATGGCTCTTTTCATTTACAATCTTGAGCCGTCGTACATGAGTGGAAGTCATTGGGTCGCAACATTTGTAAAGGATGGGATAATCAATTATTTCGACAGTTTTGGGTTGCCACCATTTCAAGAAATTGTGAATCATGCAGAGAAAAAGAATCTCACTCTGATTCATCAAAATAACCAGATACAAGATTTGGGTACGACCACTTGTGGATACTTTTGTTTATACTTTTTGAATGAGATGAATAAAGGTTCATCATATTTCAACCTTTTGCAAGTCTTTGATGTTCATGATACCATGAAAAATGAGAGATTCATTGAAAGATATTTTGAAAAAATTTCCCACCATATTGTAAAATGAAAACGTATTGCGTAAAACAAAGAAAAGAAACTGAGTGCGTTGAACCCTCAGGATATAAATATGCGAAAAACGGTCGACTAATGTTCTTTTGCACATGTGCTGAATGTGGAATAACCAAAACCAGATTCGTGAAACAAACGGGAAACTAATTAGCCCGTCTGAAGGGGCGGGCATTTTAGATACGATGGCATCCACTGGTACTGATATGTTAATTCACCACGGCATTCCTTGGCTTGGGAAAAAAGCAGTTGAAATGGGGAGATATTATGGTAGTGAAGCACTAAGGAACCCAAAACTGCAGAAAAAGGCTCTCGATTATGCTTTGGAAAGAGCGGCTCCTTTTATTCAAAAAACAGGATCGGAAATGCTTGATCAATTGTCCACTAAAATCAGACCGAATAAAAAGTATAAAACAGACAGAAAGGATTTGGACGGTGGAAGTTTAGATATACATAAAGCCATTGGAAAACTCCCTAAACCAAAAGGTGGTTGGACTCTTCCAGGGCATAAATATACAGGCCCCTACAACGATCTTGAAAATCAGGTCAGATGGGATGAAAAAACAGGGGAAATACTTGAGATATACGATGAACCGACCGGCAAGACCGATGCCATAGCGATGCAACACGATGTCGATTATTCTGTTTGCAAAGATGACAAAAAATGCAAAAACAAAGCCGATAGGAAAATGGTCAAATCGTTGGATTCTGTTCCTTATAATGAGAGACAATGGGGCCATTGGATCGCGCGAAATATGATCAATACAAAGCAAAAACTTGGTCTTGGTTTAAACTGAAAAGGCCGTCGAGTGAAGAAAACTGGCAAGAAAAATTAGCTGATGAGCTTCATAAACCGATAAAGCGTAACTTCACCCGGCGGCGGGTAATTGTAAACCATATTGACGAGACATGGTGTTCAGATATCGTTGAGATGCAAAAATTCAGTCGATGGAATAAGGGTTATAGATATCTTCTCATGGTACTCGATGTATTCTCTAAATACGGTTGGATCGTCCCATTAAAAGATAAAAAAGGTGAAACCGTTGCTGAAGCATTGAAAACCATTTTAAAAGAAGGTAGAAAACCACAATATCTTTGGACTGATAAAGGGAAAGAGTATTACAACAAACATGTTAAGGAACTACTTGATAAGAATAAAATAACCTTGTACTCAACTGAGAATGAGGAAAAGTCGTCAGTTTGCGAAAGATGGAACCGTACAATCAAAACAAAGATGTGGAAGCAGTTTACTGTTCAAGGTAACACACAGTATCTTGAAATCTTACCCAAATTAGTGAAAGAGTATAACAATACCAGACATTCAAGCACAAAGATGACACCTACAGAAGCAAGCAAAAAGAAAAATGAAGGAACTGTCTACTTTAACCTTTTCGGTAATATGGAAACATCAAGACAAAAACCAAAGTTCAAAGTCGGTGATAAGGTCAGAATATCTAAGTACAAACGTCCTGTCTTTGACAAAGGATACACAGTCAATTGGACAGAAGAAGTTTTTACAGTTGACAAGATACAATACACCAATCCAATCACTTACAGACTCAAAGATCTCAGTGGTGAGGAGATATCAGGTTCTTTTTATGAACAGGAGATGCAAAAGGTTGTTCAAGACGTTTACCGTATTGAGAAAGTAATTCGACGAGATGCTCGAAAAGGTAAAGCTTTGGTGAAGTGGAGCGGTTACCCAGAAAAATTTAATTCATGGGTAGATATTAATGATCTGATGTAAAAATGAATTTAAAAAAAATCTTGCATATAATAAAATAAAATGGCAAAATTTTTAACTTATCAAGAAATGCGTAGAATGGCTGTGAGTAAAAAAATAAAAAATGCAGGGAAGCTCTCAAAAGCAGAGCTGGCAAAAGAGTTAAATCTTGATGAAGAATTGTATAACAGGCCAAGTAACGCAAAGGAGGTGTTGGTTACCAATGTTGACACACAGCTTGCTACAAAATGTAAAAGCATCTATCAGTGTTCAAAATTGGTGGGTAAAAGTTATGGTTCGACTCATTATTTCGTGAATTGTGAACATGCGTTTGTGGATAAGGATGGAAATAAGGTCAGATTGTCTTTTGCTTAAACTTTTTTCATTTCGTGAAACGTGAAATGAAAAAAAATTTAAAAAAAAATATTGCATATAATAAAATAATGGATTCACAAAAAAATTATCCACTCTTGAGAAAAGCGTTTGGTGAAATTACAAATAAATTTGGCAAACCCCTCACCACAAAACCCCCAAGCTTGTTTGAAAAGATTAAATTCCCCATCCTCAAACCAACAGTTGTCACAACAACACTCAAAAAGTTACCAAATCTTATCCGAAAAACGACTCAAAAAGTTGTCAATTGGTTGAAGTGGTCGAAAAATGCTGATAAAGTGTTTGAAAAACCAACTGAAGTGATTGAACCACAAACCGAAGAAAGTGAACCAACTGAAGCGACTTTCGCGCAGAAAGAAAAGGCCTTGCGAGGGTTCACAAGATCATATGAAATTAGCCTTATTAACAGACAAGATCCATTAATTCAACTTCAGAACACCCGTTTATTGATTAAGAACAATTTATTGAAGGTTCTGAAAGAGATGAAAGGTCTCAAATTCAATGAAGTGTTGAAAATTACGTTTGAAAAACAGAAAGGAAATGAGTTGATTGAAGAAAAACCTTATTTCAATACAAAGAAACTAACATTAACAAATGAGGTAGAGATCACAAACTTTTTGGAAACAACACAACAAGAGATTGTAAATAAGATTGAGCGATGGATTTCAAAAGGATCAGCATGGATTATTAAATCGGTTGATGGTCATTTCATTAATGTTGCAAAGTACAGACCACTCAAGGGTTCTACATATATTCCATTACCCGAAGAGCTGCGTCACCCAGCTAAAGGAATTATAAACATAAAAAATAATGATGATGAATGTTTTCGTTGGTGCCATATTCGACACCTCTTACCACAAAACAAAGATCCACAGAGAATAAAAAAGTGTGATAAAAAATATGTAGAAAAATTAGATTACTCAGGAATTGAGTTTCCAGTTTCTGTAAAGCAATACAACAAAATAGAGAAACAGAATAATATTCGTGTAAATGTCTTCGGTTATGAGGAAAAGCAAAAGTATCCGATTTACCTTTCAAAAGAAAAGTTCAACTGTTGTTTGAATCTGCTATTAATAACCGAAGGAGAAAAGAAACATTATTGTTTATTAAAAAATTTCAATAAATTTATGCATAATCAAACAAATCACAATGGAAGAAAGCATTTCTGTATGTACTGTCTTCAAGGTTTTAGCTCTGAAAGGGTATTAATTAATCACAAAGTTGATTGTATTGAAATTAATGGGAAACAATCCATTAAAATGCCCGCACCTGGATCGACAATTACATTCAAAAATTATCGTAAACAGTTGCCGGCCCCTTTTGTAATTTATGCTGATTTTGAGGCCATTACCGAAAAAGTTTCACAAAAAAAATCCCACACCGAACAATATCAAAAACATACAGCTTGTGGATATGGTTATAAAGTTGTTTGCTGTTATGACGATAAATTTTCAAAGCCCACTAAAATTTACAGAGGAGAAATGACCATTCATAAGTTCATAAAAGATATGTTGGATGAAGTTAAATACTGTAAAAAGATTGCAAAGGACCATTTCACAAAACCTATCGAAATGACAAACGAGGATAAGGAAAGTTTTCGATCAGCAAAAGAATGCCACATTTGTAAAATACCATATGGTGCAAATGATAATTTCAATAACATAGTAAGAGATCACTGTCATGTCACCGGTAAATATAGAGGCTCTGCGCATGAGTCTTGTAATCTAAATTTCCAATTGACTGATAAAATACCTGTGGTGTTTCACAATCTCAAGGGGTATGACAGTCACTTTATAATGCAAGAAATTGGTAATATTGTGAAAGAGCATGCGCATGTTGATTCAAAAGGAAATAAACGTGAGATGAGAATAAATGTCATTCCCTGTAACATGGAGAAATACTTAGCCTTCATGTTGGGCCAATACCTTTTGTTCATCGACAGCTTTCAATTCATGAGCTCGTCATTGAGTAATTTGGTGAATAATCTTCCAGCCGAAGCGTTCAAATATATGGGGCAAGTATTTCAAGGTAAACAATTGAGTTTGATGAAAAAGAAAGGTGTTTATCCTTATGATTATATGAATAGTTTTAAAAAGTTTGAGGACAGCCGGTTACCGAAGAAAGAAGATTTTTTCAGCGTCATGAATAATGAACATATTACAGATGAAGAGTACCAACATGCACAGAATGTTTGGAATGATTTTGGTTTATCATCAATGGGGGAGTATCACGATCTGTATCTCAAATCGGATATTTTGTTGTTAAGTGATGTTTTTGAAAATTTCCGCAAAGCATGTCAACAATACTATGAATTGGATCCTGCTCATTATTTCACAACACCCGGTTTGAGTTGGGATGCAATGTTGAAAATGACAAAAACTAAATTGGAGTTGATGAGTGATGTTGATATGTTTCTATTCATTGAAAAAGGTATGCGTGGGGGGATTAGTTACATCGCCAATCGATATGGAAAGGGAAACAACAAGTATATGGAAAACTACAATCCGGAGGAGTCGCCAAAATACATCATGTATCTGGATGCAAACAATCTATATGGTTGGGCAATGAGTCAATATCTTCCAACCGGTGGATTTAAATGGTTAACTGAAGAAGAGGTGGATTTATCCAAGTTCGATGATGAGTCTAAAAAAGGATTGATATTGGAGGTTGATTTGGAATATCCAGAAGAGTTGCATAATCTCCACAACGACTATCCGCTGGCCGCTGAAAAAATCAAAGTAACTGAAGATATGTTATCCCCTTATTGTCGAAAAATTGCTGAAAAATTTAAAGTAAAGGTCGGACTGGTTGAAAAGTTAGTACCAACATTATTGAAAAAAGAGAGATATGTTTTGCATTATCGCAACTTGCAACTATACATATCTTTAGGATTAAAACTAACAAAAATTCACAGAGCTCTTGAATTCAATCAGAGTCCATGGTTGAAAACTTACATTGATTTCAACACAAAAAAGAGAGCAAAGGCAAAGAACTCTTTCGAAAAGGATTTTTTCAAGTTGATGAACAATTCGGTGTTTGGGAAGACAATGGAAAATCTGAGAAAGCGACAGGACATTAAACTTGTAACTGATGAAGAAAATCTATTAAAGTGGACCAGTAAACCGAGTTTCGTGAGCTTCAAAATTTTCAATGAGGATTTAGTCGCCGTTCATAAAATGAAACCAACTTTGACATTAAACAGACCGGCGTATGTTGGAATGTGCATCCTAGATTTATCAAAAACATTAATGTATGATTTTCATTATAATTACATCAAAAGTAAATATGGTGACAAAGCTCGGTTGCTGTTCACAGATACTGACAGTCTAACCTATGAAATTGAGGTAGATGATGTTTACCAAGATTTTTGGAAAGACAAACATCTATTCGATAACAGTGATTACCCAAAGGATAGCCCTTTTTTTGATAACACAAATAAAAAAGTCATTGGGAAATTCAAGGATGAAGCGGCCGGTTTGCCAATCGTGGAGTTTGTTGGCTTGAGATCTAAAATGTATTCTCTTATGAAAAACAATGAACAGGGTAGTCGCACAGCAAAGGGAATAAAAAAGAATGTGATAAAACAACAGTTGCAACATGATAAATACAAGGACGTGCTTTTCAATAAAAAGCAGTTGCGTCATGAGATGAAACTAATTAAAAGTGAAAAACATCAAATTGGTAGCTATATGGTGAATAAAATATCACTCAGCTGCTTCGACGATAAGAGATATATTCATGAAAATGGTGTAACAAGTTATGCATACGGTCACGGATGAATTTTTGGGTCGGTAAATTTGACTGAAGTACTAATTATATGAATTCATCAGAAATTCCCAAAAATGCGCTAAAACTCTCAATTCTCTTCAGCGAAATTTGACTGGAAATTTTTCAGTCAAATTTGACAAAAGATTTGACTGAAGTACTAATTATATGAATTCATCAGAAATTTCCAAAAATGCGCTGAAACTCTCAATTGTATAACTACTCTGAAAGAAAACTTTCATCGGCATTTGGTTTCTGCAAAGGAAGAAAGCTGGGGTGTGGGGGAGAGAGACGGGTATAGTAGCGGAATTTTATGATCGAAATTTGACGTGTTGCGGGATATATATATGGAGTTAATGCACAAGCGCGTGGTCCGTACTGGGAGACCAATATTTTCCCAGTACGGACCGAACATTCCAGTTCAATAAAGGTTTTAGTGTTATGTCTTTCACTAAGTGATTTCGAAATTCTTGACATTCCTGTGCGCCCTACTAAGACAAAAACATTGTCATATTCATTTCATTGTCAGTTTTATTATGCAGTTTCGCTGACATTTTGTCACATTTTCAGTCAGACGACAAGGAAAAGGTTTCTACTTAAAGCCAAAAGTTTCCTTTGGAATATCTCTTCAAAAACACAAGTTAATGAAATCAGTTCTTAAGCGGTCCATCTAAGCGGTCCTTTAGGGACTACTCACACAGGGAACCAATCAGAATGCTCCTTTTCACCAAGGACCAGCCGTATAATCAACTGATAATACACAACCTCGAGAGTTTTTAAAATATATCGTCCCAACAAGTCATTGAATAGAAAGAGAATTTGAAGAAATAAAATCGCCGACATCTGCGCCAGTTACGACCAGGTATCGAAACGTCCGTGGCGCTTATGAGTTTCGTTGTTCACGCTTTAATCCTATAGGAATCTTAATGCGACTCGGAAGTAGTTCAAACACATAAATTTCAAAAACTAAAATAAATCATTATTAAGAAAACACACATTTACAAAAGCCTCTAAACTCTGAAACAGTACTTGAATTCGAAAGGTTTAATTCTTGGTGAGTAATAAGCCTCTGTTCGGTTTTGAGTACTGTAATTAAAACATGAAAGAAGACTATAAAATACAGTGGAATATTTAGTTATCTTGAACGTAGTCTCCTGGGGAACAGGAAAATAGCCTCTTGTACAGACTTTCCTTTTCTTTTCTTTAGGATTAAATAAATATAATTTGTTTTTAAATCAATATTGCGTGTACTTTGTTAGGGTTAGGGTTTGTCCTCCTACATTGAAGGCTGATTTTACCTAAGCCACGAAACAAATAACGGTAGTTATAAGGATTTATAATTCTAATATGACTGAGAGTAGTCCAATTCAATCTGTCTGTAATCATGCAAGAGATTATAAACAAAATCTGGGCTACTAATAACCAATCAGATTCGCGAATTTTGTTATAGTTTCAATTAATGGAGTAATAAGATGTATTAATCTATTTCACAGACCAAATACAGGTGCTGTTTTACCATTTTCTTCTCCCTTAAGAATAAATCTCCATTGTTCAGGGACGTAGTAACCAATAAAGTGGAAGCGCTGAAATAGTTCGGGAGGGTCAAGCTTGTAACTGATGAGCGTTATTCCTTGTTGTGTTGTTTTATATTCCTTCAAATATTGATCAGCCTTCTCCTTGTCTTTAGGTAACGGCTCACAGTACCACCGAGCAATCAGTTTGTAATCAACATGTGATTGCAGCATTAGGTCAACAGATCTTCCCTTTTCCCGGAGATTCTGTATGTTGTTATCACAATTCTGGAAATTAGAGTGTATAACAATGGGCCTGTTACCTAGCTTATGATCAACTGCCACGAACATGTCGCATCCACTAAGCTGAGAAGTGAAAAACCAACGAACCACGGATGGATCGAGGATCATGTAGGTGTTTTTGTTGTAGGCAAAAGGGAGGTAAACTGCTTGGAATGCTTGACTTAAGGCACATTGCTCGCTGCCAGGAGGGGGATCCGTTTCGGTTTTTGAAATCACGGACAATTTCAGGTCGGACTCGCCTATAGTGTAGCACGTCGTTTGGAAATCGTAAAGTATTCCTGTTGTTGCATCACCACTTGTTTTCATTTCCATATCTTTCAAGCAACCTTCTGAAACAGGCGTTGGGTTGACAATGTCCGCGCCTTCTTTCACCAGGTTGTTAAGCGCCTTGATGGTACTTTATGGCGTGACGGCTTCAGTTGGAATACTTTGAGGAAACACGACGGCTCTCTTCTCTGTATCTTGGTGGCTCAGGACCAACGTAAACGTGAGAAGGAAGACAAAACATAAAACGTTCTTCATCTTGGAACTCGGGGTAGAGATTTGCTTAAATGGCGAAGAAAAATCGAAACTGTGCGTTTGACAATCAATGTGCACTGGAAAAGTTGAAAATTTACATAGTATGTAAAAAACATGTAAATAACATGTAAATCGTCAAAAAGATACTGTAAATGGTAATTTCCATACTTTTTACCCATTTACATGTTTCGAGATATTCCTGTAAAAAACATGTAAATATTTTAAGTGAAACATGTAAATTATGAAGACGATCCTGTAAATTTCTCAAACCAAGGGACATAAACCATGTAAATAGCATGTAAATCGACTAAAGGTTACCTGTAAATAACATGTAAATGGTTTTAAGGAGCCTGTAAATTTCATGCAAATCGAATGAAGGAGCCTATAAATATCATGTAAATCGAATAAAGGGGCCTGTAAATTTTCATGTAAATCGAATAAAGGAGCCTGTAAATATCATGTAAATCGAATAAAGGAGCCTGTAAATATCATGTAATTCGAATAAGGAGTCTGTAAATATCATGTAAATCGAATAAAGGAGCCTGTAAATACCATGTAAATCGAATAAAGGGGCCTGTAAATTTTCATGTAAATCTAATAAAGGAGCCTGTAAATATCATGTAAATGGAATAAAGGAGCCTGTAAATTTTCATGTAAATCAAATAAAGGAGCCTGTAAATACCATGTAAATCGAATAAAGGAGCCTGTAAATTTTCATGTAAATCAAATAAAGGGGCCTGTAAATACCATGTAAATCGAATAAAGGAGCCTGTAAATCGAATAAAGGAGCCTGTAAATATCATGTAAATCAAATTAAGGAGCCTGTAAATCGAATAAAGGAGCCTGTAAATATCATGGAAATCAAATTAAGGAGCCTGTAAATACCATGTAAATCGAATAAAGGAGCCTGTAAATATCATGTAAATCAAATTAAGGAGCCTGTAAATTTTCATGTAAATCGAATAAATACCATGTAAATACCATGTAAATACCATGTAAATCGAATAAAGGAGCCTGTAAATTTTCATGTAAATCAAATAAAGGAGCCTGTAAATACCATGTAAATCGAATAAAGGAGCCTGTAAATATCATGTAAATTACATTAAGGAGCCTGTAAATTTTCATGTAAATCGAATAAAGGAGCCTGTAAAAACCATGTAAATCGAATAAAGGAGCCTGTAAATATCATGTAAATGGAATAAAGGAGCCTGTAAATTTTCATGTAAATCAAATAAAGGAGCCTGTAAATACCATGTAAATCGAATAAAGGAGCCTGTAAATTTTCATGTAAATCAAATAAAGGGGCCTGTAAATACCATGTAAATCGAATAAAGGAGCCTGTAAATCGAATAAAGGAGCCTGTAAATATCATGTAAATCAAATTAAGGAGCCTGTAAATCGAATAAAGGAGCCTGTAAATATCATGGAAATCAAATTAAGGAGCCTGTAAATACCATGTAAATCGAATAAAGGAGCCTGTAAATATCATGTAAATCAAATTAAGGAGCCTGTAAATTTTCATGTAAATCGAATAAATACCATGTAAATACCATGTAAATACCATGTAAATCGAATAAAGGAGCCTGTAAATTTTCATGTAAATCAAATAAAGGAGCCTGTAAATACCATGTAAATCGAATAAAGGAGCCTGTAAATATCATGTAAATTACATTAAGGAGCCTGTAAATTTTCATGTAAATCGAATAAAGGAGCCTGTAAAAACCATGTAAATCGAATAAAGGAGCCTGTAAATTTTCATGTAAATCAAATAAAGGAGCCTGTAAATAACATGTAAATCGAATAAAGGAGCCTGTAAATCGAATAAAGGAGCCTGTAAATATCATGTAAATCAAATTAAGGAGCCTGTAAATTTTCATGTAAATCGAATAAAGGAGCCTGTAAATACCAGGTAAATCGAATAAAGGAGCCTGTAAATCGAATAAAGGAGCCTGTAAATTTTCATGTAAATCAAATAAAGGAGCCTGTAAATACCATTTAAATCGAATAAAGGAGCCTGTAAATCGAATAAAGGAGCCTGTAAATTTTCATGTAAATCAAATAAAGGAGCCTGTAAATACCATGTAAATCGAATAAAGGAGCCTGTAAATCGAATAAAGGAGCCTGTAAATTTTCATGTAAATCAAATAAAGGAGCCTGTAAATACCATTTAAATCGAATAAAGGAGCCTGTAAATCGAATAAAGGAGCCTGTAAATTTTCATGTAAATCAAATAAAGGAGCCTGTAAATACCATGTAAATCGAATAAAGGAGCCTGTAAATCGAATAAAGGAGCCTGTAAATATCATGTAAATCAAATTAAGGAGCCTGTAAATTTTCATGTAAATAGAATAAAAGAGCCTGTAAAAACCATGTAAATCGAATAAAGGAGCCTGTAAATATCATGTAAGTCGAATAAAGGAGCCTGTAAATTTTCATGTAAATCGAATAAAGGAGCCTGTCAATACAATGTAAATCGAATAAAGGAGCCTGTAAAAAGCATGTAAATCGAATAAAGGAGCCTGCAAATATCATGTAAATTGAAAAAGGACGACTACATTGTAGACCATGTAGTGAGATGACAGACAAAAAGCCTTTTCTGTAATCTTTATTGTTGAAGAAACAACGTGTTGAACTATTCCACCATAGAAAACCTAAAAAGCAGACCTTCTCAGTAGGTTTGCATCAGCACACTGGTCTACAACCACTACACTGTATGAATTCATAACAGGCATGGATACATGCCTTCAAAAAGGGCTTTTAAAATAGACATTTAAGAAAAGTAATGCAAAAATAACGCAGGCACATTGGTTACACCAACAAGCACCAGCAGCATCACCTAAGCTAATGAATCTACATCTGTGTGATTGATACCGCTTATGGGTATCAAAAAGTGACGACATTAAAAATACTCTGTAGTAATCCTTGTGATGCCCTTGGCTATTTATATTGCTTACGCCACTGCATGTATTTTATTTTGTTTTTGTTTTGGGATTCGCTTTGTATCTTGAGACCTGTGGAAATAACAAAAAAATGCAAACAGTAAGCAAGTAGTAAAAGGCAACTGTGGTGTAATGATCTGAGTTTAACTTAAGAACACCTTTAGACATTTCGGTTCAAGTTTCATATAGCTCTTTCATTCCCTACCCTAGCTAAGAATGCAACATCTTTACTTTGACTAATATTTTGAAGATATAAGGGTGTATCCCCACGCATGTGCTATTCATCAGGTACATCTACATGTACCAACCACAGCCTGAGAAGATAATATGTATAATAACTCTTAACTGAATTGAAAATAATGGAAGCGTTAAAAAGTGACCCCATATGAGGTTCTGGGCTATATGTATATTGTAAGACATTGCACAGGATGAAAAGTAGCATAGACTCCTAACATGCATAGGAGTGTAACAATAGATCGAACTATCAATGCATTGCGATTGGAGTGTTCCGATAGCGACGCATTGATCGCAAAATTCAACTATCGATGACAATCGCGATAGTTTAGTTAATTATCGATAGTTAAGACAGTTTTCAAATGATGTCCTGTAGTTCTTTTCCCTTCATTGAAAAATGCCTCTATTGTTCTCTGCTGTACGTTATGTCCATTGTTTTGAAACCAAGTAACAATATTACTTTGTTTTCATTAAAAAAGACTTCATTTGTCACCAGGGTCTTGTCTGTGTGCAAAATGGTGGTTCGAATATTATCTCTTCCCCACCCCCTTCTTGGAGAATTGACCGTCACTTTGTCAACAAACATGGCGGTCTCGAAGGCTCATATGGCCAGTCTTTTGAAATCGTACAAAACAAAAAAGGAAAGGCAAGCACATGAGAGCACTTCGGGTTTATAAAAGAAAATAATGGTTCAGAGTTGCATGTACATGTAACTTGTGTCCCAGTAGACTGGTACTAAAATATAGTGGTAATACAACAAATCTGACCCACCATACGTGACAAACATGTTGATAGGTTAATTTTTCTTAAGGATGGTGCCTCCTAATTAATACAGATGTATTTTTTGCAAAGGTTATGACTATGGGGAAAAGGTGCATCTTAGCAAGGGTTATTGGAAGCCCTTGCTAAGATCTGCTGTTTCCACATAGTCTTAAACCACACAAAAAATTTGGTATAAGGGGGCAAATTCCTTAAAAAACCTGAATGGTAATGCATCCATGACTACTGTCACGAATATACATTTCATAGTCTATCTCTATCTCATGCAACTGAAAGAGCGAATGTATTTGCTGTATGTAGTGTAGTTTGTTGAAGTTGTAGTCACTATAGTAAGTGTAGTCATGTGTAGTCAGTGTAGTTGGTGTAGTCAGTGTAGTCAGTGTAGTCGATGTAGTCAGTGTAGTCGGTGTGGCCGGTGTAGTCGGTGTAGTCAGCGTAGTCCTTGTAGTCGGTGTAGTCGGTGTAGTCAGTGTAGTCAGTGTAGTCAGCGTAGTCAGTGTAGTCGGTGTAGTCGGTGTAGTCAGTGTGGCCAGTGTAGTCGGTGTAGTCAGCGTAGTCCGTGTAGTCGGTGTACTAGTCAGTGTAGTCGGTGTACTAGTCAGTGTAGTCGGTGTAGTCAGCGTAGTCGGTGTAGTCAGCGTAGTACGTAGTCAGTGTAGTCGGTGTAGTCGGTGTCGTCAGTGTAGTCAGCATAGTCAGTGTAGTCGGTGTAGTTGGTGTACTAGTCAGCGTGGTCAGAGTAGTCGGTGTAGTCAGTTGGTGTAGTGGGTGTAGTCAGTGTAGTTGATGTAGTCAGTGTAGTCGGTGTGGCCAGTGTAGTCGGTGTAGTCAGTGTAGTCCGTGTATTCGGTGTAGTCAGTGTAGTCGGTGTACTAGTCAGCGTAGTCAGTGTAGTCGGTGTAGTCAGTGTAGCCGGTGTAGTCAGCGTAGTCGGTGTAGTCAGCGTAGTCAGTGTAGTCGGTGTAGTCAGCGTAGTCAGTGTAGTCGGTGTAGTCAGCGTAGTCAGTGTAGTCGGTGTAGTCAGCGTAGCCGGTGTAGTCAGTGTAGTCGGTATACTAGTCAGCGTAGTCAGAGTAGTCGGTGTAGTCAGCTGGTGTAGTGGGTGTAGTCAGTGTAGTGGGTGTAGTCAGTGTAGTCATGACAACACTGACCACCCCAACTACACTGACTAAATTAACTACATAGACTACAATGACTACACCTTTAACACCAACTATACTGACTACATCAACTGTCAAACCTCGACTGAATAAAGACAGCTAGAAGTGAGATGTTGTTTATTTGTTAAGCTTTTCTTTTTGGCCTACTGCCATAACCAGTATATTACATTTGTAATAAATACACAAATGCAATTGTTTTGGATCATTAATATTAACATAAGGAGATTTAAGAAACACAAGAATGATTTCAACAGCTAAGAAAGTGCTCATATCTAAGCAGCTGAGATTCAAGTACAGTTCTAGTGTAGCCCAACAAACTTTTTAACTTCACTTTGCAATTACATGTAATGTAATATGTACCTGCTGGCTGTGGTTGGTCCAAATTAAAGTAACTTAAGCTGGAAAGCCTATGGTATGGGGCATGTATGGGGGACACACACATATAATTTGTCATCTTCATCATCTCTTTTTCTCTATCAGTGCACTACATTACATGTAAAATACTATTAAATAATTTGTGACATGCCCACAAAAGGGGAATTCTCCCTCCCAAACCACAAGATTATACAAGCAATGGTGTCTGATTCATCCGCATTTGGGAGTCAAACTGTCATCCTTATTTTCCATCTTTTTGTTATCTTTACTCACCCTGAAATTGTTCCTTTTGCCCCTAAGTATTAATACTTTTTGTCTCAAATGGAATCACACCTACAAATACCAAAAAAAAAACCTACCAGTCAGTCAATCTAGAATATTATATTAGGTTACCACACATTTTCAAGTGAGGATCCTGGGGGGAAGCGGGGTACTGCCTATTTATGGTTTTACGGGGAGGCTCTGGCCAAAGGTGGTGACTTTTTTTAAGCTCACAGTTTACTAAAGGGTAGGAAAACATTGTCATTTTAGTATAAGAAAAGGTTACAAAATCAACTGAAAAGTGGACAAGATGGTGGCTTAAAGAAAAGTTTGGGAAAGCGTGCCAAATTTCTGTAGAAATGACAACACGAAACACACAAAAGCTTGCAACCTTTGAGTAGCTGAACCAGAACGACTGAAAGCCCGGGGAAAATTAGGCAATTAAAGAAAATTCTATGGTTTTGGTTTATCCTTGAGGTATAGCAAAAGGGTGCAAATTTTGCTCTTGGTACCATTTTGGTAAAAATTAGTATATTAAAAGGGAAGGGTTTGAACCTCCAGACAGAGCCTCTCCGTATGAAACTTTATTGAGTACCCCCCCCCCCCCCAAGGGTGAGGATGCACTCAATCCGTACTCTTCTTATACAAATTTATCTGGGTTCAGCCTTAAGGTGTAATGAACTTTTATGTGTTATATAGAAAGAGAAGAAAATTATCGACTTACTGGTGAGCTGTTATGTTCTGAAGCAAAAGTGAATCACAAGGAAGTGTACATGTATGCCCAGTTTGCTGAGCATACACCCTTACACTAAACATTTTCTACCTGGCTACCTGGGATCCCAGCATTGCCTTACCAGGATCGCAGCTAACTGGACTAAGATTTTCTTATGTAACTGCAAAGTGTGTGAGGTGTGTTTATGCCAGGATCTCTGCAAACTGAGCCAGCATGGCTAACCAGGCCAGTTTGGCTCATTGGCCTCTTAAGGCCCAGTAATACAAGCAACATTTTTGTAAAACTTCTTGTGCAACAATGTTGCGTTGCAAGTTGAGATTGTTTCTTACACATATTAACACCTTTTTGCACAACAAATTTGTTGCTTCTACTTTTTGCAACATGAAAATTTGTTATGTGCAGAGGTGGTAATACGTGCAACAAACAATCTCAACTTGCAACACAACATTGTTGCGAGGAAGGTTGCACAAAAATGTTGCCCGTATTACTGGACCTTAAGAGGCCAATGAGCCAAACTGGCCTGCTTAGCCATGCTGGCTCAGTTTGCGGAGACCCTGGCATAAACACACCGAAGCATACCGTGTTATTCCTCAGGGCTATGATTAACATGTGACTAGTAAAACCATGAACAGTAAGAATTATCTTGAAATGTTCACTGTGCCATGACCGACCAATCAGGTGTGAAATCAATGCAAACCACAAATTTCTTGTATCTGATTGGTTTTCTTTCCCGACATAATAACAGTCCAAAAATAATTCAAGTGTTCAGGGTTTTCATAGTTTTACTGTATTAAGAGCCATAATGCCTAACATGTGTTACGGCGGAGTATAGATCAGTGTTATGGATGAACTTATCTTTTGTTGCTATTAATAATTATTTACTCAAAAAGCAATTGGGTTTCTTTATATGCATATGAACATGTGACTAATAGCTAATTGACAGCCCTTAATTGAAAAGCAAAGTTACCTAAGTAGCTAATGTTGCCCAAAGCCAAAGGGAACTTGGAGAGAAAACGGCAATTCTGCAGGAATGGGGATTAATGATTATGGAATTCAGAGGACATGGGGGCAAAGTTCTGTCCATGAATTGAAAGTTTAAATCTGAAAAGGTTCTTACAATAACTTATGTGATACACAACTATTAAAGAACATTATTTAAGTTAAATGCAAGACAAAAGCATCGAATCAAGACAATTAATTCAATTCAATGACCCTCTATTTAAATAATACTAAGTCCTCGTGGATTGAGCGGACCGCGTGAGAAATATAACTGAATACAAACATTTACCAACCAAGAGTAAAAAAAAAACATACCTGAAATGATGTACGAGCCATAGACGAAGGAAAAGTGGTTCTTCCATATTATTTGCATTGAATTTCCATCAGATTGAAAGCCGTTTGCACGTTGGTTTGTCCTATGCTAGCTCGCTCGACCGTTAAAAAGATTGTGCTGCCTTCCCGAATGAGCACGAATTGTGGTCAGCGGACGTTTACTACTTAGTGTACACGAACGCTAAAAATAACATGCCCTGAAAAAACAGCGTTTTTGCAGTTCTGTGTTGTTTTCACGTAATTTAGAGATTTTCCATGAAAATGCTAACTAAACTCGCTGAGGAAACGGTCGATTATTTAACTTGGTGAGGTTAGTTCGCATCGCAATGTACCAGCAGAGGCCAGTAGAACGAAATTCAAAGGGTGTAGCACCTACGTTCGCATGAAATATCTCTGACAAACAGGTTTTAGTGGAAATTCAAAAGGAAAAAACCGTACTTAAAGAGATTCTCGTCTGTGTGTTAAAACAAAACAAAAAAACGAATAATGTAGACTCCTGTTCGCGAGAAGGGCTAGTTTTGCAGCGTTTTTGTATCACGCTCAATTTCTTTTGTTTTTGCTTATCCACAATCCTCTTCTAAGCAGTACCGGTACCGGGCAATGTTTTTGTTACGCCCACTTCAAACTGGCGGCCGAAAAACGTTTTTAAAGAAAAACAATCTGTCTTCAAAATTCACAGATTAGTTGGATTTAAATCAATTCTCTGTTGCTTCTCTCAACTGGCACTACCGAAATGTTAGTTTTTAATAATTAACCAAATATTCGTCTACACACAAACTGCGACTTGTTGCTGAAGCCAAACAGTAAAACAGTGCTTAATTTTAAACATGTGAATAGGTTGTTCAAGATAATGAAAAACGCAGATGTCCCCCATCTTGAAGTGGGTGTTAAAAACTTAGCTTTGGGTGGGGGGAGGGGGGGTGGGGAGGAATCCCTAAAATCTCGGTGGGCGATGTGCGGCAAATGTCTTGAAACAATTACACTATTTCGGAGCACAATATGTGATTTTTTTTTACCCTGTTTCAGGCCTGACCCAAAATCTAACGCCCCTTATCAAAACTGTCCCAAAAAGGATCGCAACTACCTAGGAACTGCTTCAATTTACGTAAGACGTTTGAGAAGGGCTTCAAATCCTCTATATTAATCAAAAAGACCATTCTCAAGGGATGAAAATAGTAAAAAGTAGCTTCGTCTAAAGACCATACCCAATTCCAGACCATAACTCGAAAACTTTACCCTAATTCAGACCAAAACGACACAAAAATCATTACCTTTGAGGCCGCCCACTCCTATCTGGCTTTTATGTAGAAGGTTTTTGCAGTCTCCCTTTTTTGTTTTCATGTCGTTTACAAGGTTTAGGCAATCTCTCTGTTTTACTTTCTTTCTACAATCTCCTTTTTTACATTTGTGGGGAGCAAGGTTGGTGTAGCAGTGGGAGCACTTGCCTCCCACCTCTGTGACCCGGGTTCGGTTCCAGTGGTTGGCACGTGGGTTGAGTTTGTTGTTGGTTCTGTCCTTGCTCCGAGGGGTTTTTTTAGAGTTCTCCAAATTTTTTCCCTCCACAAAAACCAACACTTCCAAATTCCAATTCAACCTGGACGTCAAGTGTTTACACATGATGTGTGGTCCTCACACTACGACGCTAAATTTGATTTACCTTTTTTTTTTACGTCAAATGTTAGATACATATTCTTGAATGTATCCCTTTTCCAATTTACACGCTATTTGCATTGTCTGGCCAGTCTCCCTTTTTCCATTTACATGATTTTTACAGGATTTGGGCCACCAAATTTACATGTTATTTACCGGAGGGTATAGAACAGCCCCATATTTCTCATTTACATGTTCTTTACATGTTTTGTTTAAAAAATTTACAGGATATTTACAAAGAAGTTACTGTAAATTTGTTCCCCAAAATTTACATGTTATTTACATGGTTCTTTAAGTTATAAGGGTTAAAGGGGACCACGTAAATCCATTTTTACAACAAATTTACAGCTTCTCCTTAACATGTAAAAAAGCATGCAAATTCAATTTACAAAATGCCAACATGTAAATGTAAATTTACAAAACATGTAAATTAGGATTTGCATGTTGTAAATTACGATTTACATGTGCATGAAAATTTTCAACTTTTCCAGTGGTGGTGAATACACGCTATACCGTCTCTTTAGGGGTGAGAGAACTCATAAAATTATGTTTTATTGATAAGTTACGCAATCGCTATGACATCATGTCATCTGAAGTTCACTTCAGTTGATATATTTTAAAAGGCTTCATTTTAATTTTTTACTCAGGGTTGAAATCCCAGCAAAATAGTTGTGTCCTTAGGCCGTGTACCTTTTTCCTTTTTTATCCCGCACGTGGACAAGGGGAATTTTCCTTGTCACCGTTGAGGGCTAAAGAGTAAAAATGTATAAAAACAAAGTATGTGATATTAGTTTGCACGAAACCTTATACCGATAGCACTCTCTTGTGGCCAGTGTGAGCATTTTTATCAATCTACTTTGCGGTGGAAATTTCTACACCATCGAGACGTTCACTCAAAAATCTTCGAGACGCCAATTTTACCCGCCCAATAGTTCCTTGATAAAAAGTGTGGAAGAAAACTGACTGACTGAAGCTGTCGAAATCTGGCTTGTAGAAGTTGCACAATGTGGCGAACTGTTAAGGCTGGCTTACACTAGCGACGAAATCGGAATCGGAATCAGAAGCGGAAGGATCCTTACAATCGTGTGTAAACCGAAGAACGGAGTCGTAAGCGAAATCGGAAGCGCGAAGGAATCGGAAGCGGAAGGATCCTTACAATCGTGTGTAAACCGAAGAACGGAGTCGTAAGCGGAATCGGAAGCGGAAGGACCCTTACGATCGTGTATAAACCGAAATCGGAGTCGTAATCGGAATCAGAAGCGGAAGGATCCTTACGATCGTGTGTAAACCGAAAAACGGAGTCGTAAGCAGAATCGCAAGCACGAAGGAGTCGGAAGCGGAAGGATCAGAAAGTTTTGTTTTCCTTCAGACTCCGCTTTTGCTTCAGTCGCTTCCGTTTCTTTTTCGGTCACGTCGATTTACATTAGATCAGAACTTTCTTCCAATTCCTCTTCAGATTCCGACTACGCTTCCGTCGCCAGTGTGAAACAGCATTTAACAATCAACACCAAGAAACAAAAAACGACGCGGCGTATAGTGGAGCTTTTTGGACGAACTTCGGTGTGTTGCGGGACAATATACTGACAAATACCAAGCTCAATAAATCGTCTGTACGAGTCACTTGATAAATAAAAGAAAAATAAACTCGTCAAAATCTCTACCAATTAAAAGTTCGTATCTTTCCCGCGCTTTTGATTTTGGTTTCTTTGTTTAAATTTGATGAATTATTAATTAGTTTGAGAAGTAATTTATAAAATTTACTCTTAGAAAATAAGTGGAAAAGTTCAACAAAAAACTCGTGAATTAGTTTGTAAAACTTTCTTCGTTGATCACAAGCGCGCCCAACATCTCGTCACATCAGGGCGCGCTTAGTAGTAAGCATGCGACAACACCGTCGACTTGCACTCATGGATAACGCGTGCCACAACATAGTGATGTCACATGAGGTTTAGTTGATAGCGGAGCCAGCGCGCTAGCGCGTCAGCGGAGCTCCATTGCTAAAAAAATTTGGTAATCTATCAAGCCAAAAAATTTTGGTAGTGACGTAGTAGTCACGTGACCGTCCGTCCGTACATCCGTACGTCCGTCCGTCCGCACCACAGGGATACCAA
This sequence comes from Siderastrea radians, assembly GCA_964017195.1. Taxonomy (NCBI): domain Eukaryota; kingdom Metazoa; phylum Cnidaria; class Anthozoa; order Scleractinia; family Rhizangiidae; genus Siderastrea; species Siderastrea radians. Next base: position 22,519,349 of record OZ024898.1, read on the forward strand.
TACACTTCCTACACTGGATAGAACCCTGTGCTGAATCCCGTGTGTTTTCGGCGCGAAATCGCATGTTGACCCGCGTTGTAGTAAAACAAGCAAAGACAACAAAAGTCAAAAACAAATTTGTTAGTGGAAAAAAAAAGTTCAAAAGAACACTCAGTTGTCTTTTTGGTGGAAGGGGAAAAGTTCAATCTAGGCGAACGAAATTCGGCGATAAAGTTCAGGCAAAAAGTTCAAATTTGCCTCGTCGGTTCTGTTCAAACTCGGTCGGCACACCGCTTGAGTTGGCAGCTTTTCGCAGCGGTTTCGACGCCAAATATAGCAGAGCTAGTGCTTTTGGTTTTTTCTGTCCACAACCATGGTTTTTACGGCGTTTCGAACACATTTTGCCAGGAAAAACACCAGCATTTTCATGCTGATAGGCAGCTTGTCACGAAGAAAGAAAAAAGTATTAAAATTAACTTTGGAAACAAGGTCAAACGCTCATGGCCTAGTGGACTAGTTACCGGCATCTCACGCCGACGAGCTGGGTTCGACACTCAGCGGGAGAGAGAATTTTTTTTTTTCTTTGTTTTTTTTTTTTAATAAAACGACTTGGATGAGAGTATTTTCACAAATTAATAACTGCCAGCAAAAACAAAACAAAAGCAAAAAACAGACAAAACAAAAAGGGGGGCTCCGCTTTTAGGCTTGGCTAAATCTATATATTCCGTCCGTACGTCCGTACATCCGTACGTCCGTCCGTGCGCACACTCTGTGGGAGGGGGAGGGGAGTCCCAAGACAACCCGACGGGGGCAGAGAATGCCATCTTTTCTTGGCGGGAAATCGCACGGTGCTTTAGGGCAACCGGCATTTTTCTTGGCGGGAAATCGCATGACCATCGTCGTCTTTAGCATTTAACGATTGCTCGAAAGTACTGAAATTTTATACTTGACAAAAAAACATCTAATATATATAAATGGAAAGAAAAAGTTCAATAGAATACTGGTAGAAGGCGAAAAGTTCAAGTTACGAAAGCTGCATTCAAAGGACTTCATCGCTTTGTTTTCTTCACGGCGGAGAGTTTGCCCTGTTCTGAAACACAACCGAGTAAGTGCAGTTTTTAAAAGGTCTAAGGTACATGATTTCGAGTATTACGATGAAAGAAATTACGTTTTGAAATGTAAATTTGATTTATGCCATTAGAAATGTGTTATTTACTTTTGACTTTAAAAAACTGTTAGAAAACGCGCTCAGATTTGTGACAGATTCTTGAATATTTTGCCATGCTGAGCCGATTTCACTCGCGTGGACCGACCTACGATTTTGGAAGTGTAACGCGAATTGCATTTAAGTATAAACTTAGGGGTTTTCGAATAAATGTTTTCAAAAATGATTTCTCTGTCCATTATTTTGTGTTTGTTTATTCATAACAGTAGGTCTAAGCACAGCTGCAAGACAACTGCACAAGCTTTGCTTTCAATTTTCACCGTCCGGTCCATCTCTTTGTGCAACTGTCGATTTTCTTGTCCTAGAAGTTTTCAATAGTAATAATCATTTAAGCGAAGCAGTTGTCGGTTTAAGGCTATTTTATCCGAAAAGCTTCCGAAAACAGTTTTGTGCGTTCCTCAAAGCGCCTAACTTTATATAGGCTTACTTCGCATCCGCAAAACTTATGCCGGCATCATAAGAATTTAATTAAAGCGTGTTTGGCGTTTCTTTGTTTTGAATCTTGATTGTCTCTAGTTAGAGAACGAAATATAACAGTTATTTGAAAAACTATAAGCGAAGCAGTTGTCGGTTTAAACCTATTATGCCCGAAAAGCTTCCAAAAACAGTTCGGTGCATTTTTTAAAGCGCTCGAATTTCAGACAATTTGCAGCCGCAAAACTTATGCAACAGCGTTAAGAATGTTTGGACGGTGTTTGTTCGTTTGTTTTAAATCTCGATGGTCTCAAGTTAGAGAACGAAATATAAGCGAAGCAGTTTTGAGTTTAAAGCTATTTTATCCCGTAAGTAATGTGTGTTCCTCAAAGTGCTTGAATTTTTTCGCGGCTGCTAAAACCTACGCGACATTTCTTCGATAAGTTTATTACAAGTGCTTCGAAGCTCCCCAGATCCGTTATTTCGGGTAATCCCAGTAAAATGCCGGTGAAATGTCAGTATAAATTTTTGACCAGACTAATATTTTTATTTAGTGGTAGTTCATGCTATTTGTTAACATCCGAACGCGATGAAGATAACCCATTTAAACAGTCGAATAATGTTTATTTTGTTTTTGTAAATGAGCGCCGTTTCAAGTTCATTCAAGCGAACAGCCAATAAACCAAGGAGATTTGACAAGCTTTCACAGTTAATGACAGGATATGGACACATTGCAAACACCAAGCTAGACGGCTCGTGAGTAAAATAATCAAGCTGTGCTCAGCCTCTAGAACGACCTTTCGAGCTTGGTTTTACAGAACAGATCCCCAAAATATTGAAGGACAATTCGGAACACTTTCAGGCTTTTTGAGAAACACTTTTCGAAAGCGAACGAGCCAAAAAAAGCCCCGAAATATATTTCAGACCGAAAAGTTTCAGGACTATTTTTGAGAAACGAACACCAGTTTATTCCTTCGCGGCTCCGCTTTTAGGCTTGGCTAAATCTATATATTATTTGATACATGTTTTAAAAGACTCTATTTTCAGTTTCAGTCAGGGTTTAAAACTTAGCAAAATATACTGTGCCCATTTTCGGCATTTTCTTTTTTTATACCTCCACCCTATTAAACAAATGGTTGAGTGCTACCGTTTTCGACCTGAGTAAAAATGTATAAAAATAGAATAAAATGTGTGAATTTTACGAACCCTTTTACAACAGCACTATCTTGTGGCCACTGTGAACATTTTCACCAATCTGTTTTACGGGTGGGAATTTCTACACCCTTAGGACGTTCATGCGAACATCTTCGAGACGCAAATATCACGCGCCCAAAAGTTCCACAACTATGGGCAAAAAGGCTGGGAAAATGAAAAAGCTTCCACCGACATTTGGCTTCTAGAAGGAGAAAAAGCTTCTTTTTTGGGGTGGGGGGGGGGGGGTAGGGAGAAGCGTAGCGGAATTTCATGGACGCAATTCGACGTGTTGCAGGATATTCTGATGATACACGATCTCGAAACCTATCGTCTCAACAAGTCATTAATACAAAAAAAAAATTGAAGAAATAAAATCGTCAAAATCTGTGGCAGTTAACTCCAGGTATCGAAATCTCCGTCGCGCTTATGATTTTCGTTGTTTACACTTTATGAATTATTAACGAGTTTGAGAAAAAGTTTGTGGCAAAATGCCTCAGAAAATAAATGTAAAAGTTCAGCCAAAACTCGTGAGTTAGTTGTAAATTTTTTTTCAATAAAGCCCAACATTTCGTCGCATTAGCACGCACTTAAGTAGTGGGTTTCGTCAACATGCACCCATGGGTAAATAGTAATGACGTCACTTTACTACAACCACAGTCAAATCTTCTGTAAGTGGACACCTTTGGACTGGAACATATTGGAGTGTCCGCCTGGAAAAGGTGTCTGCGTGCTTATTGGAGGTTAAAAATTGCTGTCTTTGTATATGGCTCGGGTCATAGAGAGATAAAGACTCGCGTTTCTGGCAAACGGCAAAAGTGACCATGTAACCATGATTTCTCCTCGTTTGCCGCTTACCGTTTGCCGTTTTCAAGAGATGGTAAGTAGTTTTGTGTTATCCATAAACATGAGAATCATTTTGCACTATTTTCGTATACCCATTGTTTATTTTGAGAAAACGTAAACGGGAATCTGACGTTTGTCGTTTGCCGTAAACGCGAGTCTCAATCTCTCTAATATTGTCCGTTTACGCCAGAGGTGTCTGCTTATAATAGATTTTAAATCGTAGACAAAATAGGATCAGTGTGTGGAAACTACTCCGACAAAGTTATCATGTCATATGAGACTTAGTTCACATTGATACAGTTATAAAAGGCTTCACTTTCATCAATAAACTCGCCAAGATCTATGCCAATTAAGACCAGGTATCCAGAACTCCGTCGCACTTATGATTTTCTTTGTTTAAACTTGATCAATTATTAAATTTGTTTGAGAAGTTTGTAAAATTCAATCTTAGAAAATAGGCGTTAAAGTTCAACAAAAACATTCGTGAATTAGTTGTAAAATTTTCTGTTTATCACGCATCTCGTCAACATCCAGTGCTTGTTCAAGTTGTAGGCGTTTGACAACATGTTAAGTCAAGCATTCCAAGCAGTATTCCTCCCTTTTGAGGTGGACAAAAACACCTACATGATCCTGGATCCATCCGTGGTTCGATGGTTCTTCACTTCTACGCTTGGTGGATGCGACATTTTCGTGGCAAGACCAAAGTTAACTGCACCCGTCGCCAGTAACAGGCCCATTGTTGTACACTCTAATTTAAACAAATGCCTCAACAACCTACAGAATCTCAAGTCTAAGGGAGACTCTGTTGACGCATTGATGGGCTCGCATCCTAATTACGAGTTGATTGCTCGCGTGTATTCTGAACCGTTAGCCAAAGAGAAAATGGAGGCTGATCGATATTTCCAAAAATATAAAGCAATACACCCAGGAATAAAACTCATAAGTTACAAGGTTGATCCCCCCACAATACCTCAAGCGTTTTATTTTTTCGGTTATTACCTCCCTGATTAATGGACATTTATTATCAAGGGAGCAGTTAATGGTCAATTGACCCCTGTTGTTAACGTGGCCAGCAGGTATGAAGTTGTTCTCGTAGTAATACGCCCTATTTCTGCCTTAATCGTACCCATAACAAAATTCTCGATTCTGATTGATTATTAGTAGCCTTGATTTTGTCTATAATCTCTCGTATGTTTACAGATGGCACTTAGCTTGCACAACAGCCGCTTGAGCGTTGACTGAGCGCTAAGCGCGACAACGCGCGAGGCGAAAAAATATTAAAGCGCTCAGTTATTTTTTGCCTCGCGCTCGTTGTCGCGCTTCGCGCTCACTCAACGCTCAAGCGCCTGTTGTGCAGGCTAGATAAAACTGGACTATGCTCACAGTCGCATTACCAATGTAAAATGAAATCCTTTTTCTATTTAGGTCTCTAACAAGCACTTTTTGACTAACTATTTGTCAAACTGAGGATGATTGTATTTGTTTCATGAGTTAAGTAAAATCAGTCTTTCACTTAATACGAGGACACAAACTGTTACATTTAATCATGAAGAAAAGAAACATAAACTATTTAATTATCGTCATATTTACAGGCTGTTCGGTGAATATTAAAAATTAAAGAATGTTATGATTATAACAACATTGTTTGAAGGATTATTCAGTATTTACTCTATCGGAGCTTTTCAATGTTTATTGGCATTTACTCTAATATTGCTCACTTTGCATTTAACCACATTTAGCCTTAAAGATCCTCCCTCCCCCTCCCGAGTTTTCTATCTCGAACCTTTTCGAGATAACGAGCCTTCTTTCTTCTTTCTTTTCGCTAGACATTGAAACCTTCTGAAATTAAACTTGTCACGTCCAATGTCCCCAATAGTGTGATATCCCGATGTAATTTCTAGTTTCCAGGTAAATTTTGTCGAGTCTCCCGATTCCTGACGGAAAAGTTTTTCTGTTCTCTGGCGAAACAGGTTGGTTGGTTGTGAACACTCTCGGCTCAGGATAGTGCCGCATCTGAACAACGTCCATTTTATTGCCCGAGCACCGTGCCCTGCCAAGGGCGCCAAGTCTGATCGGTGCCCTTAAATTCTTTTCAGTTTGTTATGTCCGTTGTAGCCAGTTCCGATGCGTAAAGATAATGCGCTTTTCCAGTTCTACATTTCTGTCGTATTTTGTACTGTTACAACATAAATGTGGAAAAACCAAGATGTTGAATCAGTAAGTGAAAAACGATCAAGTTTAAAATCATCAACACAAAGGGATTAGTACATGCTGTACTGTCGTGAATTGTAATGACGTCTTGAATTGTAATACCTGTCGTGAATTGTAATAACACTTGTCGTGAATTGTAATACCTGTCGTAAATTGTAATAATAGTTGTCGGGATTCAGTGTAATAACGTACCTATCGTAAATTGTAATAACCCGTTGTCGTGATTTGTAAGAATTTGAGCTGTCGTAAATTGTAATAACATCTGTCATGTTTTGTAATAACTTGCAAAATAATTCGTAAATGTTCATATTACTGAACTTAGTGATGTCTAGTGTCATTCAACCGTTATGGCAGAGGAGAAAGTGGGGTTCCCGAAATTTCTCCCCCCCCCCCACCTCCCCTGTTTTAGGACCGGTCCCTTACAGTCTAGAAAAGGACTATGAAAAGGGGTCCTTTCAAATTAACAACCTTTAAAGTTGGGGTCCGGAAAATCTTCCCGAGTACCCCCCCGACCCAAAAATATCCCGGTAGCCCCTGATGGAGCGTGTGTTTTAGTTTCTAAGTCGAGTAATGCATTTGAGATCTAATGACCGGTATTCTGCTTACATTAGCGCTGTAGTTTGTGTATGATCTACGTTTTCTCTGCTTGGGAAAGCAACATTTAGAAAAGCAATAATTAACACACAGCTCAATAAAGTATTACCGTTGCTGATCTTTGTTAATGACGACAGACTAGCCGAATTGCAATTCCCTTCTCAGTGTAAAAGTCACTTTGTGTTTTATTTCAGACTAGTCATAAAATTATGACGGTAATTGGCCAGCACTGAGATAATTTTGCATCACAAGACGTTTACCTGTTATTTGGAAAAAATAAAATTAGAAACCGAATATTCTGGATAATTGCTCATTTGAAAAGACTTATTTCGTAAAGTGTGCAAGGAATATTTTGTGGGCCAAAAAAAAAAAAATAGTACGATCAACTGAAAGAATTGCTTTGTTAACAAAATTGTAATATGGCTTTCAGGTTCTGACAGCACTGCGTTTTTACGCCTCTGAAAGCTTTCCTAAAGTAATAGGCGATACTATGGGTATCTCGAAACCAAGCGTTAGCAGATCTCTGATGTCTGTGTCCAGCTGTCTTGTAAACATTGCTCCGGAGTGGATTACTTTTCCCACCTCAAACACAGAGATAAATGTAAGTGACTTCTCGTTATTTTAGTTCAGTTATTGTGTTGTGCAAATTATAATTGAACATGTGGACAAAACTACTGACACCCCCTAGTTTACTTCCTACAAAACTTGTTAAGATAACTGAACAGAATTGTTTTCTTTCAGGAAACTATGGCCGATTTCTATAACATATTAGATGTGCTGTGAAATTATTAATAGGACACAATAAAAACCTCACCTCACTTCGCTATTGCCAAGCTTTACAAATGCAACTTAATGTGTTACTAATTCATTTAATTTTTTGTTTAAAAACATGGTAAAATTATTCCATTGTTTCACTCTCGGATCTGATTGCCCTAAAGTAGTAAACTCTTGTTTTGGTTTGCTTTACAGGAGACCATGGTTGACTTTTGTAAAATTGCATGTTTTCCTAATGTGATCGGTGCGCTAGACGGGTCCCTAATTCCCATTAGGGCACCCTACAGAGACGAGCACCTTTATGTTTGTCATAAGGGCTTTCATGCCCTAAATGTGATGGCAGTCTGCAATGCGCAGCTGTCATTCACAAATTTTGTGAGGAGATGGCATGGATCTGTTCATGATTCAGCCATCTTCCAGTCAAGTAATTTGATGCAACACATGGAGAGTGGAGGAGGAAGGAATGGTTGGTTACTAGGAGAACGGGGGTATGGGATCCAGCCATACCTCTTGACCCCATTCCGCCCTGATGATGTGACCACTGAGCCAAGGCGTCGATATCAAAGGGCACACACCAAAACAAGGAATACCGTAGAGTGGGCGTTTGGCTTATGGAAGGCAAGGTTTCGTTGTCTCGACACATCAGGCGGAGCACTACAGTTTGACCCCAGTCGCTGCTGTAACATCACATTGGCCACTGCTGTTTTGCACAATATGTGCAACAGGAGTCAGAGTCAGCTAGCCAATTGCTGCCTCAGAACAATGTTGCTGGGGTATCAGTAAGGGATCACCTTATAAATAATGTATTCTCATAACCCATTCACTCAAGCTACAAAACCCTGTCTAATTTAATGTTACCTGTCTAATTTAATGTTACTTTAATTTTCAAGCTGTGTACAAAATCCAGTGGGACCCTAATTCAGCTAAAATCTTGTCAGTAGTATAGTTGTGGTGCTGTTAAATACAGCAAGTAAGTTTTTTTTTAATTCAGGGCACTTGTTTGCGTTTGTTTCAGCAGGCTAATCAAATCCAAGAACTAAAAGAGGCAGAATCAGTTATCAAGTAAACTTTGTTATTCATTCACACAATCGCACATGCCTCTTGTGGTTCACGGTGTTTATTGGCCAGTTGAAATGGAAGCAATCAAAAAGCTTATTATACAGCTGTAAAAACTACACATTCAAACATGCTTTCTTACACTTCGGACCTTTTACTGTGTATCAACCAATTTTCTTACAAGACTCTGGGTATGTGGATTTTTTTTACATAAAACATCAAGTATGTACTGAAGAAGCAATGACATGGTGCTCTGAACTTCAAAACTGAGTCAGTGCGATTCTGATTTGTGGCTATAGATGCCTGATAGGGACTGCCTGAGAGTTGCCATATGACATTTGTGCTGCAAAAGAGTAGGAAAAAAACAAAATTAATGAATGCATCGTCAGAAGATCAGTGTAAATGTCAGTGGTAATTACAGTTTTTGTGGCTTAAAAAGTGCATAGTATCATATATTCTGTAAAATATTGCAACATTATTATACCTAATTACCATCGTTTTCATCAAAGCATGGACACGTGACGGAAAAACATGTTCTAACTGGGTGCAAACAAGACACGTTTGACCGCCAAACATGACATGTTTGGCTGCCAAACTTTGAAGTTTGAAGGCTGTTAGAGCAGGTTTCGCTAAAATGGCAGGTGTCCAGAAAAAGAAGACGACCTAGAAAACGCAGATTTTAGATGTTTTTCTTCGAGATTCGGGAATATTAACGGACACATGAGAAAACACGTTGACTTTGTCGAATATTTATGCAAAGTTTGGCATTGAAACCCGATCACGCACGTAGGAATGCAAGTTTAACGGCTGTCAAACTTCAAATGTTTGGCGGCCAAACATGCCACGTTTGATATCCAATTAAAACATGTTTTTTCTTCACGTCTCCACGCTTAGATGAAAACGACGGTAATGTCAAAGGCCTATAACAGTATTGAAAGTGTGTGTTGTTGATGTTGATTTTAAAGCTATTTAATAGCAGCATATTTTCACCTTCTTTTTGCCAACTTACATTGTAGAATCTCCATTTCCATTTCCATCTCCACTTTTCTTGTTTTCAGTTTGTAGTACGCTGAGACAGTTTGAAAGTACTGAAAAAAATTTGCTTTCTTAAAAATTAACTGTTTTTTTGACAAATAATTCCATTTAAAAATTGTAAATTATAGCTGTTGTGTATTTATCATATAAGAATCACAAATTGAGATACCAGAATTACAGAACTTCCTGGTCTGCTACAATAATTCCAAATAATTTCAGAGAACAAATTTAAATTGTTAATTATCTTACTTCCAGCTGGGCGTCAGCAAGTGTTCTTGGTCTCTTTCTGCATTCTTTCTAAGATTTTGGTGAATCCTGCAAAATTAGTGGCATCAGAGTGCTCAGTGCTTTGTGTAATAGGCCAACATAACATTATTTTTCACACTAAAGCCAGCCGTTTGAGTGGGCTGCATATTTCATGCAAATTCATGTAAGATTTCACAGTGCTTCTAGCTGCATCCACTCTCTCACATCACCTAGCTGAGTTCACCTTGCACACTATCATAATTTGGTGATGCATCTTCTTCCTGTTGCAACCAATTAGGTTTGTTACCCTTTAAGCCTAACAGAGATGGAAATAAATTTTCTCTTAACATCATCTCTTACTTTGTTCAAACATAGAGGTGATGAGAATAAAGGAAATGATCACCAAGAAAAAGAAATCTTGATATTTAGACAATTCTCCTGATTTCTTCTATAAGAAATGTAAGGAAAACAGTAAGGAGAATGTACAATTGCATATCAACAGGACTATAAGTTTTCAAATCTGTATGATTACAGACTGAACTTAACGACATTAGTCTTAAAGTACCTGATTATTTATCATAAGTAAAGAGTGTCATTAATAATTATTAATGTTGTGAAACCGCAATAAAAGGATATCACCTACTAAAAACTGTGTAACAGAATTTTCATGGTATTTCTTCATGTTATATGTTAATTATGTAATTATTGTATATATTTGTTAAGTACCTTAATGATTGACAGCAGCAGTATTATAGTGTTGTTGCTCGAGCAGCTTGCAATTGCATCATTTTCCTGCCATGGCAATGACATAAATCCATCATAAGTCGATTGGGTTCTAATTACGACATGAACTTTCATTCGGGGTACATAATCAACATTAACCCAAATGGCCTTCATAGCTCAGTGGTTAGAGTACTGCTCTTGTAAACTTAAATTTTTGTCTTGTTTTGTTTTTGTTTCCTGCCCTATTTCTTGTCCTCGAAAATTCACGATTCTTGAGTTGTTTGCTAGTGATTCAATGATTTCAATAAATGTTTGTACCTGCAAAACCTCCACAGTGTCCTCACAGGAGCTGCCAATCACCTCGTGATGGTCACTGGTTCTAGTACTGGCTGGCCATGGAGAAGCTTTCAAAATAACAATAAAAAAGATTTTGTTTTGAATGTTGCAAAGGAGTCCTTTCAAAATATGGTTAACAAGATTCAATAAAACTCATCAATAATTTACATTTACAATCATTTTTAATCACCTATTTTCATGGTGTCTTGTCCTCCAGGAATTCAAATGAAAATCTGGGGACCCAGTATTTTAGCAATTTCTTGTTCTGAGGGAGGTAACAGCTCTGTACAAGGCTCAGAAAAATCACGTGTTATCATCACCCTGTACTAAACCATAAAGAAAAGCTGCCATGTGACAAAAAGTCTCATGCAGGTTAAGCACACTTTATAGCATCTACCCTACCTCAGTCAGTGAGCCAAATGGCTATTTCCAGTTACCCTGAGCCTTTTGTAGCTCCCTCTGTCGGGCTTGTCTTTCCTTTCGTTTGACATTGCTGCTTAGATCTTCCCATCTTCTTTTAACCTTAAAATATTCTTTTAACAGTGACAACATTTCACAAAAATAAAAATGAAATAAATGACCACTAACTTTTGGTCTTGACTGCAAATTTTAAAGGGCTGTAAATGAATGTATTGAATTTTGCCTCTATAAAAAGGCAAACACACGGAAAAGAGAACACAGAACTTATAATATGGAAAAGCAAGTATAGCCCAAAAAATGCAGACTTCAATGGGATTCAAACCCCTGAACTAACTAATATATCTTTTTTATTGCTAACAATCACCTGTCAAATTATTCCTCAAATTGGGCAGTACAAGTTTGAAAACAATTTGATTAAAAAAGTATGCTTTTCTAAAGTGAAGACCTTTAACCAGGCAAATTCATCCGACTGTCAAATAGGATGTACACTGTAGTTGATTATTTTTCAAACTGGAGTTGGTACACGTGCATATTAAGTTTTAACAAGCTTAATAAAATTATATTCATGACATTACCTGATCAATTGTCTTCCTCTCCCCTGAGTTAACAGCATTAATGGCATTTGCCACCTGGCTCCATGCCTCCTTTTTTTTTCTCAGTGGTTATTGAGGAAGAAAATTTTGTCTGAAGAATATACTAGGTAAAAAACCGTTATCTTATTAAAGACCTTTTCCTGCATTTTACCGCGGTTTTCTGTTTTTTAACGTGGAAACTGTGGCTTCACTGTGAACTAACGAACGGTTATATAGGTTTGGCTTCGTCAGTTGGAAGAGTTTAATGGCCGAAAATTTCCAAGTCCACTTTGTATTGGTTTGTCAAATATTGTTATTCAACTGCAGAGAAATACTTTTTGATTGTTAGTATTGCCCATCTTTTCGATTTTCATTGTGATTTCTTGTCCGTGACATTGTTTTGCTTTTGGATTTTCGGACGGTCTGTAGTCAGCTAAGTTATATAAGCAGTCAAATGGTTAGAGGAGGGAAATAAGCGAAAATTTCGCATATTGTGATTATAACGAAAATTACACTGAAATCACTACATTGCGAAATAAATCACCATTTAAATTGTCATCAACAGTAATGCAATGCGATAAGTAAAATTAACTTATTGTCGTGTCCAAGGGAGGACAATGTTGTGTTGCATTTATTTATGGTCTAAACGGTAACCGCTTCGGCTTAATAGAGGTGTCAGTCTTAGTTGCCACATGTATTTCAAACACTACACTCTCCGATTGGAGCACTCGTTAGTGATGGTTTGTTGGGGATGCCGTCCGCTAACACAGTAACCCGCTATGGTGTAAACTTTTAATAGCCAATTAATTTATTAATATCAATTAATTTATTAGTCTGTGAAAGGGGTAGGGGAAGGGAACACCTGCTTGCTAAAACTTGATGTTAGAGAATAAATTACTTAGAACTATGGGTCTAAGTTTATTTTATGTTTTGCAGGGGTTACTGTTAAAGTTAATGAAGAATTCAAGACCATCCGATGCATCTTACTTCTGGGGACATTTGATGCTCCTGCTAAGTGTCTTTTCCAAGAGTTTTGTCAATTTAATGGCTTTTATGGGTGCCCATACTGTCTTAACCCTGGTAAAACAGTGCACACCAGCAGCAAAGGCCATACCCACGCCTACCCATTTGACGAAAGTAATCTAACTACTGGCCATGGAGAATTAAGGTCACATGCACAAACACTGAAGTTTGCAGCTGAGGCAGCAAAGGAAACTTCTCAAGATGGTAATCATCATACTGTGAAAGGTGTGAAGGGCTTCAGCTGGTTCATGTTTGTACCAAAGTTTGATGTTATAAGAGGGGTTGCCATTGACTATATGCACAGTACATTGCTTGGTGTGGTGAAGATGCTACTTACTCTTTGGTGTGACAAGACTTATTAAGGTCGAGCCATGGTCTGTTGCCAGCCGAATGAAAGAAGTAGAAGACCGATTTATGAAGATTAATCCTCCAGCTTGTATTACACGCCTTCCAAGAAGCCTTAGTGCAAACTTTAGCCACCTCAAAGCGTCTGGGTTAAGAACATTTTTATTATTTTACTCAATTCCATGCCTGTACGGTATTCTTCCTGAGCAGTATTTTCAACACTACATTCTGTTAGTTGAAGCCATCTATCTTCTGCTTCAAGATTCAGTCTCCCTTGATGACCTCACAAAGGCCTCGGCACTCTTGAAACATTTTTGTGTTAGAATGAAGGAGCTTTATGCAGTGCGTTATGAAACATTTAATGTACACTGTTTGCTGCACTTGACAGAAAGAGTTTTTGATCTTGGCCCCTTGTGGACACATTCCTGCTTCTGCTTCGAGGATTTCAATGGAGAATTAAGGACCCTTTTCCATGGCACACAGGGAATTGAGGAACAGATTGTATTAGCAGTTCGTATTCAGCAAAAAATCCCAGAACTGCTTCCCCTTCTACAAGATGGATCTCCTTGTAAAGAGTTTTACGATCATTTATCAAGAAAAAGGCAGTTTGCTGGCAAGAAAGAAGAGCTGTTTAATGGAGGTTTTTTCAGCATTGTTGGAACCTTAAGAAAGTATGTTCTCACTGTTATTGAACGTGCAGTGGTGGAATTGTTAGCTGGACCAGTAGCAGAGGTATTTCAATTTAAGAGACTGCTTATCGGTAAACAGGTGATTCACTCCAAGACTTACAAGTGCATGACAAGAAGAAACAACTACACTGTGAAATTCAAGTCTGGAAATGGAGATTTTGATTGTATGTCCTTTGGAGAGATATTATTTTATGTGAAATGCTTTGTGCAGTGTCCAATTCCTTCGTTTTGCTGTGACAGCTGCAAATGTAAAACAGCAGAGTATTATGCAATAGTCGAGGGTCTTGAACAAAACAAGGACATTGTTATTGCTAATGACCCCTTCACTGGTGCAGTTGTCCCTCACCTTATTCCAGTAATTAGGAATGATCACTCGTTAAGTGCCGTTCCAGTGGAGAACATTGTTGAATTGTGTTTTTACCTTAATTGTGGAGATGACAACACTTCATTTTTGGGAATATTCCCCAATCAGTATGAGAAGGACTGAACACTCAAAAGTACTTTCTTATTTCTCATTTGTATGGCTTTGTGTAAAAAGGTGACTCAATCATTAAATATTATTACACACAAATGTAAGAGATGCCAAGCCGAACAATTCAGCCTGACCTTTTCTGTACTTCTAAAATCCCAGCAAAGCATTTCAATTCAGCAAACAACTGGAAACTAGTAAAGGGATGTACTTGTACTCATCAGTTACAATCTGCCATGATTTTGAATTTTTTTTTCAAACACGAAAGATGTTTGATTATGAAGAAAATTAATTATACAGTTGAATCTTGGTGATTCTTTTATATGCATATACACCGGATTACATGTAAGAAATGGTAGCTGAAGTGTATATAAATGAACATGCCATAAATAGTCATCTTTTCTAGTTCCCAGAGAGTTTGTCCTTACATACATGTGTATTAATACACCACAGGAGTTATTGGTAGGTTGAGCAATGATGTATACAATTAGTATACATCCTTGCCCGATTTTTATACAATTCATCACTGGTATATACAAAAAGTATACACCACAGAAGATATGGAGGCAAGTTATTGACAGGTTGAGTAATAATGTATACATAGGGTATACATCAAAGTTTTCCCTTCCCACTGATGTATACAAAAAGTGTACATCACTTAGAATTAGAAAGATGGAATTTCCCTTGCTGTATATTTGATGTATACTAAATAAATACACATAACCTATGTCATACAGATAATGTATACCCTTTGTATACCAAAAGTATACAAATCAACCTTCAATTTTGGTAAGGGTATGCACATTCCGTAGAAGCCCTATTATGCCCCCATCTCTAGAAAGCCCCTCCTCTTTTTGTCTCTATTAGTCACTGATCTAGTATATTTTTTGGTAAACATTTATTTGAGTCTTCATTAAATTTTATAATTTGAAATAAGCCCCCTACCTCTACCAAAAGCCCCCCTCTCTAATAAGCCCCCCTTTTTGAGGCCAAAAA
Organism: Siderastrea radians; assembly: GCA_964017195.1. NCBI lineage: Eukaryota > Metazoa > Cnidaria > Anthozoa > Scleractinia > Rhizangiidae > Siderastrea > Siderastrea radians. Next base: position 22,534,493 of record OZ024898.1, read on the forward strand.
CTAATTAAGCCCCCGGGGGCTTAATACATTTATCTATGTTGCAAGTTTTTTCCATACTTTTAAGATATAAATTTATATTTTCACACTAAAAATACTGCCTCTGGGAAGAGACAAAATTTTATTTCAGAAATGAAAGCCAACTGGGCATTTTAACTGGTTGTTCCGTTCCACCTTATCCCCACGTTAACAAATGTGAGCTCGACTCAACATATGAATTTGCTCAACGTAAGAACCAGAGTGACAAAAAGTGTGACCGTGACAATGTTTAACTATTGCGTTACTGGATGACATAATGTTTAAATTAATTGTGTGCTCAGCTTATCTGTTTTTAGCCCTTAGTCATCTCAGCCACTAACCGTTAACAGTAACGAACAAGTAAAACTGATATTTATGTAACAATGATAAATATAGAATTTATATGAAGATCATCGCAGTGAAGCTGTTTCAACTTAAGCAGTTGAAAAGAAGAAACCTGAAAAATTCAGGCTTGAACGGGAATCGAACCCATGACCTCTGCGATACCGGTGCAGCACTCTAACCAACTGAGCTATCAAGCTAACTGGGAGCTGGTCAATTGTGAGTTCGTATTTATCCCGTAGATGGAGAAATGAATATGAATATATGAAATAATCATATATTTGAACTGCGGATAAAGATAGAATTTATATGAAGATCATCGCAGTGAAGCTGTTTCAACTTAAGCAGTTGAAAAGAAGAAACCTGAAAAATTCAGGCTTGAACGGGAATCGAACCCATGACCTCTGCGATACCGGTGCAGCACTCTAACCAACTGAGCTATCAAGCCAACTGGGAGCTGGTCAATTGTGAGTTCGTATTTATCCCGTAGATGGAGAAATGAATATGAATATATGAAATAATCATATATTTGAACTGCGGATAAAGATAGAATGATATAAAATTATGAATATATGATTATTTCATATATTCATATTTCATATATTCATATTCAATGATAAATATAACAATTTCCATGACTTCACGTATCAGTGACATTGACCGGTTTGTAGACCACTACGTTTGACATTGCAGTTCCTTTCAAATGGCCGGAACGGAAATGTTACAAGCCTGGTTTGTAGTATTGTCCTCATTTCAGCTGATATAGTGCCCAAATAATTGCTGACTCAAAGCCCAGTCAACAATTTGCAAGACGTCACGCCTTACATCTGTGCAAAAACCGTTTTGGTTTTTAATTCTAAGTATTTGGACATGGTAAATCCTCTTTTGCTGTCTGACACAGTAGGCAAAATCGAACTTAACACAACATGATTGTGTAGTCATCTGCTGATCACTTGTTAACGCAACATGAGATATTATTCCGAGTTAAAGCGGGACTTGCTAAACAACTACATATATTCTATACTAATTATAACAAAATGTGAACATTTGGAAACGTGATCAATTAAAATGTAACCGTTAACAGTAACAAACAAGTATGATTGTAGTCACACAGACAGTCCAGCCACTAATCATGACCTAACTGAAACGCCAAAATCCCTAATTGCTCGACACGATAACACACAAACAAGGCGCCTTGTAAGCACAATTTGCAAAATATGATTTCTTGCATTTTTTGTCAGTGATAATTTTCAAGTGGTGAACGTCAGGGGCACCCAAAGGTTCGTTTCGGGGAATATCTATTCGGAAGGCCTAAATCGCCTCAGATATTCGGATTTAATTGTAGTGAAAACTAGAGATTTTTTTGGCGAAACACCACCGCGGACTTTCGTCACAAGAAGACTTATTACATCCCATTGTTTTTGGAGGGACAAACATGTCGTTTGGAGTGCAAAGTAAGGTCAGCTAGCATTTTCGGAGAGCCATCAGCAGTTCGGAAATTCGGCGGGTAGGATTCTGTTTCCTAAAAGTTTCTGCGGCCTACATTTTCAGCTAAAAATGCCGAACAGATCAATCTGTATTAGCTTACACAAATATGCCTTTAAAAAGCTCTGAAATAATCTAAGAAAGCAGAAAATGATATTTCAAGTATTTTGCTACAATCTTCTCGTTGGGTGCCCCTGCCAGGTGTGCATTGGCATTCCTAGCTACAAGCAATCGCAAAAAGACTTGAGACACTATATATTTTAGCTCATATTTCACCCTCCCGACTACAACACCTTTCGGTTCCCCCTCCCTCCTTATCAATGTTGTTTGGATTTCGAGATGTCAATCAAAGTAACAAGGAGCAACATTGAAAGGGAGAGGGGGGTGTGGAGAGCCAACAAGGCTTTGGTTTCTTTTCAACAGGCCGCTTTAATGCGAAAGTCCGATTTTCCGGGGGAGTGTCTCAACAATTTTGCAAATGCTTGTAGTGACAACAAACGTAACACTACGCAAACTTGGTTGAGTAATTATCTGATGGTCTCCTGTTAAGGTACAAAAATGAATCCACACACCTGATGAGGCACTTTTTCAAACGCCCACCTTTACTGTCAGATCCAAAACCACTTGTCCAATCACAGCTCGTGTTTTATCGGTGTCTCACATGTACGTGACAAACGCAAAACAAGATAGCGGTAAATCCGCGTTAAAAACAGGAGATTCGAAACATCGTTGCAGATGACATTAACAAGAATCTCCTGGTTCCTTAGGCCACACACTTCTGCTACGGCACAATACATAGTCCAATAATTTCCTATAATTTTTATCACTTACCAGCTACCAGTTACCAGTTACCAGCTACCGGTTACCAGTTACCAGTTACCAGTTACCAGTTACTAGCTACCAGTTACCAGCTACCAGTTACCAGCTACCAGCTACCAGTTACCAGTTACCAGTTACCTGCTACCAGCTACCAGTTACCAGTGTTTTAGACCCGCCGTGATTTTCAAGGGCAATAGCCACAAACCATGGCAAACTTGTCATGACCTTGGCATGATAGCCCGTGTTGGAGTAGGAGATCTGTGGAATCAGGGTGAAAATTTGCTTTTTGTATAACTGCAGAGGGATGGTGTCACATATTTTACGTAAGTATTGCAAAAGCAGTTTTGTTCTAAACTGCGTGACTTCCTGAATCTGATCGTGATTCCCGGACGAAAGCCATCTTTTCGTACCCTGCTAGCAGTCCTCTCGTTCGCCGGGAACCACTGCTAACAGGGTATCTTTTCCGAGACAAACTTCATCCCCTCCGATATGAAACTCAAACCCACCTGATGAGATGTAGAAGTCTACAAAGAGCGAGCAAAGAGCGATCGGAAATATTGCGAATGAATTCACATTGGTAAAAAAATAATTTGTAAATGAGGTGAAAATTAAGTTTGTGTAATGCCCTTGGCAATGCCATAGAAAACTTAAGTTATAGACGGATTATTTCATCTCAGGAAGAGTCCCGTACGAAATTTTTGAACCAGACAGAGACGTAATCCAGCCTGACTCTGGCGGGAATACCGTTCTTGGAGTCAAACATCAGCCAGACATGAACCTGACAAAAAAATGTCTTGCTCTGTGTTGGAGAGCCGGGCAAGTGTCTTGCTCGTGTCCTGCCGAAGTTTGGCCGGACGGGACACCAACACAAGCACGACAAGAGACGAAAATATCATGCATGGACTAGCAGCCTGACACGAGCCTGAAAACGAACCAGACAAGCCAGCCTGACTAACAGCACTTTTATATAACAGAGATATACCATGCACGATTTAGGGTCAAAAAATTAGACAACTTTTGTGTAACACTGTTACATGTTAACTCACCTCAGGTATACAACGCTGTCTATTGCTAGGAAAAGCACGTCAAGAGCTTCAGTTCACAGTGAACAAAGAGCCATTTGAAAAACGGTTCGAAATATTTATTACCAGCAAAATTAATACTTTACATAAAGGGAATATTTCTCGTAAAGAGTTATTCGTGGTTTTTGTGAGCAGAGCCGAATAAAAACGGGTGAACGTGCTGGAATGCAATCTAATATAGTCCGTTGAGATCTCCCATGGGACACACAAGCTGAAACATAATTGGTCAGCTGTGTTTATTCTTCAAAGTTCTGCCTGCGCTCATGTTACAAACTGACCTCAACGGTAGAATTTTCAAGCGGGAAAATGTCTGGTGAAGTGACAAACGTTTGTGGATGCACAGTTCTGGAAGCTATTCCTTCGGTGATGTACAATTCTAGCGAGTTACTGAAAGCGATGGTTATCCCCGTTTCAAGTTACGGTTGTTTGAGATCGTGGAAGCGTGCGTACGCGTGGCTGTCACAGCTTTCAGTTTGATCCATCTGTTGGCCAAATGTTCATTCACGCTCAATGTTCTCAGCTCCAGTCTGTTAAGTAACAAATTGCCTCCAGGACAGTTGAGTTATAAAATGTAATCTTCGGAAGAAAAGGAAGCCGTAGGTAGAGCAAGGTGAGCCATTGCTGATGCAAACATAGCCACAGGTGACTCGATCCATGAAACAAACCGTTGCCTGCTAAAGTGCTTCATTTAGCTTGATAATACTCTCTTAATCATACATGTGCAACCTTGTTTATGTTTGTATGTGAACGCTAATCGCCAAAAGAATAATTAGAAATATTAGGCTCGCTTTATTTCCAACTGATTTGCAATTATCTCAAAGGCATACAATTTTTATCGAACATTCATCCTCACCGGACTACGGCATCGGAAACATCTTGCCGTACTTTCTATAATTTCATAAACATTGACTGTACATCTCAAAGAAAAGAATAAATGGTTTTATTAAGGCATATACTGAAGTGTTTCATTGCAGTAATTATGTCTTGTGCGAGTGCAGACTGTGCTAGCCGTTAAAATACTTTATAGACTCCACAATGTACGTCTGTTATTGTAGGTTGAAAATTTTGAACGGTTTACAGTTTTATTCAGCGTGATTCAGGCTGGACTAAGGCTCGACAATTTTGCGGTTCCAAGTATTACATGTCAGGCTAATGTCACGCTCTTGTCCGGTTCTTGTTATGCTCTCGTGAGCCCTAGTGGGGAAATTTAAATGTCAGGCTCTTGTCTTGCTAGTTCCCGCTAATTTTCAGGTTCCACGACCTGCTCGTGTCACGCTCTTTCCCGCTCTGTCTGGTTCGCGTATTTTCTGCTCTTGTCCGGCTGGTGTCTGGCTAGAACGTCAGGCCAGAGTCAGGCTCTTGTCGGGCTGGACATTTTCGTACGGGTGTACTAATTACATGTAAATATTTTTTGCCACGTTTCATCCTGGGCTGACATATCATCTAATGGTGCTTCGGACAGGATGAAATCTTCCCGAAGAGGGATGGCGAAAACAAGGCAACAAAAAGGAAATGGCCAGATACAGAGATGGACTCATTCCAGGATAAAAACTAACTCTCATGTGAACAAGCCCTTTATAGACCTTTATAATGAAGTATTTACTGCCTTTTAGGGACAGACCAGTACAAGGGGCGAAGTACAAAAAAAAATCATACCAGGGAAAATTGAGTGAAAATAAAAATTCACGCACAGCGAGTAGCCCAGAAAAAAAGTTCTTGCAAAAAGGAAATGTTAACAAAAGAATTCCTGCAGCTTAAAAAATTCCCCATCCCTCCCCAAAAAACGTTTGTAATGGTCTGTCCCTTATTTCCTAAATCTAAATCTAAATCTTATCTTCCTGATTCCCTATAGGAGTCATTTGATGAATTGAATAAATAACACTGGCGACTTTCTCCTAAAATGTCTTTCTGATATACCAAAAAACCTTAAACTGCATGTACAATTTAATACTCCTGACCAGCTTTAAACGGGATGTGTAAACTCACGTAAAGGCTTTGGAAGTTCATCCTGAGCTGAAAATGTAAATTTAGTTTGCAAAATCAATTTAATTTGCAAAATGTGATTTCTTGTAGTTTCTCTCACATAATTTAATCATCCCTGGGCTAAAATATTCCTCATGTAAAGTTGCAACATAATCTCAGCCTGGGCTGAAATTTTCTATGAAATCAGGCCTGACATAAAGAAGCCACCTTGGTCATAATTTTCCTTTCACAGTGGCTGCATGAAATTCATTCTGCAATTACACTAATTAAGGACGGTGCCTCCTTTTGTTACTGTGCATATGTTCTGCGCATCTCGGAATATTCGGGTTTCTTTAGGAATTTGCCCACTAATACAACAATATTTTTGCGCAGCTCATGACTGTGGAAAAAGCAGATCTAGCAAGGGCTATCAGAATCCAAAAAGAAAACTGGGGGTAACCACGCATTTTCAGAGATAATTGAGCTTTAATTTGGAAAGAAGTTGCCATATATTCTTAATGTATTTTAACGCTTTTTTAGAATTACGGTTGCTTAATTATCTCTGAAAAAATATACGTGGTTACCAACATTTTTCTTTTTGGATTCCAACATTACCCTTGCTAAGATCTACTTTTTCCCCACAGTCATAACCTTTGCAAAAATACATCTGTATTAGGATCGAGGCACCGTCCTTAGTATCAGCCCTTAAATGGGCTGAAAGGCCAGCCCGGGTTGAAATTCCCAACATAATTAAGTTATGTTAATTTTTTTGTTACGTGTTGTAGATTGCTGCAGACTCACCAGAGGACAGACTAGAACCAGTTTCATCTCAACTTCTTCCATCCAATTGCAAGGTTCTTCTGTTAACAGATGTCGATGGAGATGGAGTACTGAAACTAGTTACAGGCCATGCAGATAGGGTTGTTCACATCCACAAATTAGAAGCTGATAATGACAGAGATTCCAGCATCCATGATAAACAACTGACTACAGGTAAATGTCCTCTTGAGCTCCTGGACTACTCCCACGTTGATTGAATGGGGGTTGGGAGAGGTCACATGACCTGATGGATCCTAAAATCTATCAATCTTTACCAAACCATTTAGATTAATATATCTTGTCTGATGAATTCTTTAACTCTTTAAACCCCAGCATCACAATACAAATTCTCAATACTGGTTTCTACACATTTTGATGAATAGCAGTTGGCAGAACTTGTTCAAACATCAACTGAAGATCACCTCCTTAATTCTCATGACCTGTATATGCTATAATCGTATCTATAACAAAATGCTAGATTGTGATTGGTTCTCCGGGCGCCTATTTGACACGTAATTGGAGGATGGTCACGTGGGTGTCCAATTACAGCTGTCCAATTTGAATTTTTCGTAATTGGATAGCTGTAATCGGACAGTTACACTGCGCACGCGTCAATCAGGTGCACTGAAATGGGTTCTTTTTACAGCTGTTCCTCCACTGCCTGCAAAACTGACAATTAAAAATATATCCCTGAAGGGCACGTAGATTTTCTTATCTCGCATTTTGATATAGATACGATTAATTGGTAACTGGACTTCGTGTCGTACAATTCAGGCATAATCGTGCTCATAATTTCAAATCGTCCTCGTGCTACGGGCTCGGCCGATTTAAAATTACTTGCCCGATTACTCCCTGAATTGTACTCCACTCAGTCCAATTACCATTAATTACTAATGCACTGATATGATGGGGAGAAATTTGATTCTGATCACTGTTGGGGCTCAAAGGGTTAAGACACCCTATTCCAGACTATTTTCCTGCCAAATTTAGCTCAAAAGTTGTTCATCCTGGACATTTTTTGTAAGCAACACTGTGATTCAATGATATTATTCACGTCATTCCATACTTTTTACTGAGACAAGAATTTTATTAGTCCACTCTGGAAAGTCATTTATGGTCCAGTTTAGCTGGGACCATTTGCATTTGGGGATCATTTGTGCTGTTCCATCTTCTTTTTTATTAAATTTAGAATGTCACTCACTCAGAGCACACTTTTCTGCACCATTTTCACTCCTGTAAAGTTTCATGGTGAAAAAAGTGGAAGGGAGGCAGCCATTTTTTTGTGGGTCAAAGCAATTACTTGACATCTAAATGGCAATTGCTGTTTTTCATTAATGCAGCCTAAAAAAAATTCATGTTCTCAAGAGGGGGCGCTTGGAGCCCTGGACCCCCAAATTGTTGCCTTGGAGCCCGGACTGGAGTCCAAAGCCTTTTTCTCCTTGGAGCCAGCCAAAAATGCTGATTCTGACTAAATGGAACCCTAGCTGAGCCCCAATTTTTCTGCCTTGGAGCCCTGCAGACTTGCCTTTTTTAGCCTGGCACCCTGGATCCCTGGAGCCTTAAACCCCTTTTGGACCCTTAAAAATGTCTAGAATTATTCAAATATTATCTGGATTTTTTTTTTGGTCGAGTGACCAGAGATCTGAACTAAAAGGCTGTCAAAATGATCCTTGTGTTGCAGAAAACAGGGAAAAGAAAAAGAGTACCATTGTCCCTGAACATGTTCCAGGCTCACAAGTAATACAGGAAGAAGAAGAAGAAGTCACAAAGGAACACCAAGCAGAAACTCTCCTGAAAAATGACTGGAAAAACTCTAAGCAGGAAGAAAAAGAAGCCACAGGAGAGAGTTGCCAGCATGAAGAGGTGAAAAATCCTCTGAAATTTGCCTGGCAACTTGTTAGTGTCAGTAGTTGGACCCTTTCTTACCAGATTAATTCACTTGTGGTGTTTGATGTCATGACAACAAGACATCTTCTGGCCTCGCAGTCTGGGGGTACTTATGTTATTCTGATGTCATCAGATTTGAACCAACATGAGATGTCTGAAGAACAGGTACAGTGAGTGCTAATACAGTGTAGTTGGTACACAATATGGGATGGTGGAGGGTGGTGGAGGGATGGGCAGAGGACTACCTATCAGGGGTGGGGTCTCATCTGAGGTGTCTCATAAACTCTTTCACTCCTAGGACCACAAACTCAAAAGTTAGAAACATTTTGTAGATGCATTACCAAGAATGACCACAGAAAGTACTCATGGTAGCTATATTATTTGAATGGTCACACTTCAGGACATCATCCACAGACTCAAAAGTTACAACCACCTTGTACCACATAAAGACAGCACCACAGGAAAGTACTTCTCAGTAGCTTTCATTTGAATGGTAACTTTTCAATATTTCATCCACCCTGAGGCTTAAACCTTTGAACCAATTGTACAGAATAATAAACTGCACCACAGGAAGACTGCTCAGAAGTTTTCATTTGAATGGTCACACTTCAGGATTCCACCCACAGTTTCAAAAGTTAAAACCACCTTATACAGCATTAATAAACAGAACCACAGGAAAGTACTGCTCAGAAGCTTTCATTTGAATGGTCACATTTTAGGATTTCAACCACAGACTCAAAATTTAGAACCACCTTGTACAGCGTAATAAACAACACCGAAGGAAAGTCTTGCTTAGTAGATTTCATTTGAATGCTCACACCTTAGGATTTCATCCACAGACTCAAAAGTTAGGACCACCTTGTACAGCATAAAAAACAGCACCACAGGAAAGTTTCAGTTGAACTGTCATCACTTCTTCTGCAAAGAAACAGGTCATGAGAATATAGGAAACGATTAACGAGGATAAAAGTCTTGTCTGATTTATAACCAAAATTATCCTCTTCCTTTATCATCTGTTGTTCATAAGTACCAAATTCTCGTGACTTGGGTTAAAGCTGAAAGGGTAAGCCTTCCAAGAAAGTATTGTAAAAAGGTTTTCTAATTTTTTTTTTCAGAAAATAACTTATGGAATATTTACCGTCTTTCTAGAAATCTTCTAATATACTATTAAATGCAAATGTTCGCAAATGCGTGAATCTGATTGGCTAACCCATTGGCTATTAGTAAACATGATAAATTGGTATACAAGTTACGGTTTACTATTGTCTGACCTTGACAGTTTGAGAATTAAAATAACCTGTAATCAGGAGCTAATAATTATGATGTTAGTAATTCCTCTTTTAATGTAAATATGAAACCGGCGATTTTTTAGTTATTGGTTTGGCACCGCTTTTAAGCCACGCCGCTGCTCAACTCTCAGACTGCTTTTTATACCCACCACTCTGCAGTCTGCCCTCGCCCTGCATCTGTACTGTGGATTTAGTCTCCATTTCACACCCAGTTTGCTCTCGGAAATCTGCGGTATGCATTTTACACTGACCGATTTTCTAAAAACATCTGTTGCGTTGTCTTTCTCTTTTTTTTTTTTGCTAGATTTCCAGTTCCCCCTCGTCATCAATTTTCAACCAGTTACCAGTCCTCTGGGGACGAAACAAAAGCATTCCGACAAATCTAATCACCTTGAAATACCACCACAACGCATGCTCACTGGCCAATTCAGCGCGCGTAGTCGAACAACAGCAGCGGTATTTGGCGCTGAGTACTCAAGACGGCCAGCTAATATTCATGAATGGGAATAAGCATCACTGGTCACTGCGCATCAACCAGGGCAACTATAACTTCTTTGCGCTGTCCAAACTCGACATCACAAAGGATGGTAATGAAGAAGTGGCTGTATGCTCTTGGGACGGAAACACTTACATTGTCGATCACCTCAGAAATGTTGTTCAGTTCAATTTTGGGGAAAATGTCATGGCTTTTAGTGCCGGGTGTTATGCATTCAACCCCGGAAAGAATCTCCCTGCTCTGGTTTATGTGACTTCGTCTATATAGTCGTGTTGTTATTTACTACAATGCACGGCTGTCCTTGATGGTCCCAACAAATCTGGATATCACGATGAAACGTAGAGCTTCACAGGATAAGCAAGCCAGAATCGCTCTTAGTACTGTTGCAGCAGACAGTGTGAATAATAACGGACTCATTCAATTGTACGCACAAAGTGTTTTATGGGGAAAATAGCTCTTAAATTTTACTAGGAATGAACAGTAGACATTCTAAACAGGGACCAAAAGGGATTTAGGCCTCCAGGTGTCCAATCAAAAAACAAAAAAAAAATACAGCTCCAAGATGGAAAAATACGGTGGGCATCTAGGACTCCATTGCTTCACTGCATCAAGCCGAATAGAGAAGGACTAGGTTCCATGTCAAACATTTTAGGTGCTCCTAGGCTACAAGGATCCTCAGAGTTGGGACTTTGTCTAAAGGGACGATTGCTAGTAACGGAGGCAGATTGAATGGTTGGTTTTAAAGATGGTGGTTTCCTCATTCAACAGTTGAGTGCGTGATTGAGGGCTACAATAAATACTACTGAACCGCTGTAACTTTTCTACTTAACAGTGACAGTGCTTATGAGGACGAAAACTTTGTAATGCAAAGTATAAAAACGGTAACGCGGCAACAATATGCTAGAGACTGACACAAGTATCAGAGGGATAACGGGCGTTGAAATTATATACGAAACTGCAAAAAGGGTCAAAGGGGGACTTGTATTATGAGGGTGGCAAAGGGGGATCTAGATCACGGTTCACGAAAAATAAATTGGCCATTTCATGTTTCACGGAAAACAAAATGACCACTTCACGATAAAAAAGATTTCCTTACTTTTCAGGCTAAATTACATCCAAAGTACAGCTTCATATGTTGCCAACCGCTCACCGACCGTCCACTTAAGACAACTTTTTTAAAATCTGATCTAGAGAGCAGCACTATGCGAACTTAAATTGTAAAACTTGTTTATTCTCCTACGCGTTTTGTCCGTAGCAGACTTCATCATCACACTTTACCATTAAGCCAGTAGAGCTATTTTACGCATGTAACGTAAGCTGTAGAACTTTTTTGCGGATTCACGTCTGGGAAACAAGCTCGTTTTTGCAAGGCGTGACTAAGGTGTAACATATGTGTGACATATTTGATTACTGTATAGCACTATAAAATGTTTCCAGGTTTTTGTTCGCTGTGCACGACAGCGGGAATCAAGTCTTTCTTTGTGCGCCAAGGCTTTCTTGTAAGCATCTCTTTTAAATCAGGTAAAAAACCTCGCGACCATGCGGACACCCTTCTACCATGATCACTAAGAGGATAAAAGGTGGAACGAGTAGAGCGACCTGTAGCCCGCATAACAGGCGTTATTGAGCCGAGCGAGTCTCTCTCATCCGCAGAGGCCTCCCGCAGTCGCGCCTTGGGAAAAAAAAATACTCGCGGAGACTGGGAAGAGGGAAAGTTAAAGCGCGCAAGGAACGCTGGGAAGGGGAAAGAAGGAAAGGCGGCTTTTTTCCCTCTTCCAATCGTTCCCCGCGCTCCCGTTTTCTCTCTCCAGCGCTCCCGTTCCCGTTTCTTTCTACGATGTTTACTAAAAGGAGCCTCTGCGGAGGAGAGAGCGAGCGAGTTATTTTTTCTGAGCGACGCAGGCTAAGCGACTTGGGGGTCCAGATTGACGATCAGTCATGGTCATGCACTGGTCACGCAATTTACCACACGTAGGATGTTTATTTTACAGTGTCATTTCGGGAGGGAAAAATCTCATAAAAAAAAAGGTGATTAACGGTTCACGGCTATGTAACCTAATCACGTTTCACGAGAAAAAATAGCCATTTCACAATTCCAGGGAAATTAAAAGGGCCTTTCACAGATCACGAAAAATGCCCTTTACCACCCTCTATAATCAGCTCTTTGTTTCTAGGTGATAGAAAGACAAGGGGGGAAATGTGGCTTGCAGCATATCTGGCTCACGCGAATCAAGATCTGTGGTGCAAATGAAAAAGCAGTAAGCACTTTTCGCGTATTACCTGAAATGCGTTTTAGTGAGAATTTATTCGTTGGGAAAATCAAGTTTTGCGCAGGAGTCTCGCTTCTCGGTTTATCGAGCTGGAATAAATAATCGAGTGGCAGTAACTGCCATGTGACACTTGCAGGAGCCGATAATGGCTTAACGACAATTATTTCAGTGAAACAGGGTACCGGCGATAAGCGGTTACAATGATAGACCGAGTGTGAGACGCGATATTCACACAAGAGTATTGTGACTCATGTTGAGTAACGGTCGAACGAAAAGCGACGAATAACAAATTAGAAAAATCATCGTATCGTAGCGCAAAATGCATCTCAAAACGAAATTCGTCGTACATATTGGACCTACATCAGATCCAACAAAAACAACAACAATTTATTCAGATTCAAGAACTCCGCATCAAACATGTTTATTTCCCCAATTTTTATTTCGTTACGTTTTCGTTGCAGTTTTACAAATATTAGCACATACAAATTACACTGAAATAAGCATGTGGGTTCCCCATGGAATGTTAACGACTTTTCTTTGGATTCCACAGAACTCAACACAAGCAGTCAGTTACTAGCTAAAAAAAGTTGGGGCAAGTCTTACTGATTTGCGCCGTACCAACTGCACCGTATCGCTGATCACTGATTTGCGCCGTATCGTGTTACGGTTTGTAGTACTTATTGTAGCCCTCAATAACGCACTCAAAGAAACAGTTGAATGATGAAACCACTGCCTTTGAAACCATCCATTCGATGTGCCTCTTTGGTATCCACCCGTTGTAGTTATTGTTGGAGAGACTGAACAGGGTACACGCTGAATTCGAATCTTCTTCGTCAGGGGTGATCACAAAAAAATTCCCTCCGTTAGTCGCTCTAACTCGGCCGTCTGCTCCTGGAGGTTTTGATGAATGCCACGCGTTCTTCTGGATCAAAATATAAGCTCGCTTGCCGAACCAGTCGATTTCTTTGGTAGGTGGAGAAAACAACATGAAGCTACGATCCCAGAGCGGCCATGGAGTGGAGAAAGGAAGATAAAAGATGAACCCTTGGTTATCTGGGTATGTTTTCACTATTTCTTGATCCCGGAAAACTTGGTCCCACTTCTTTCGTACCTCCATGTTTTTTGGGTTCACCATTTCCATGTACGATTCCGCAGACAACGGCAAGTCGATCTTAAACAACATCTTTATCGGGACTTCATTTTCAGGGAAGGTCTTCTGCCAGTAAACTGCTCCGGAATTGTTATGTACCTCATTCCAGCCGCCATTATCCAAGTCGTTCTTGAACCACTTTGCTCTCTCAATCTCCTTCTCGCACGAAAAGGAGGTGAAAAAGTCGTCTGTTTGCTGCACATGTAGCCGGTAGTTATCTGCCTTATATTTAGGGCCTCTTCATATGAGCCCGGTTGACCGGGCTGGCCCGGTTTACGAGATCTCGCCTCACTCCTATTTCCTTTGTAAAAATTGCGATGTGTTCATATGAGAAGGCGGGCCAGCCCGGTTACCGAGATCTCGGTTTCTACAACCGAGATCTCGGCAACCGGGATGAAAATTTTCCCATATGAACACTCCAGCCCGGTTACCGGGATGAAAATGTTTTTGACAAATTAGCTTCGCTTTAGAAACTGGGCGGCCAAAATAGCATAATTTTGCCGTGTGTGCATTTCCACTTCAAAAGTATTCGAATTAGCTTTATTAGTAAAGTTACAAGAGTCGGCAAAGCTATGATAGTCGCGAACAATACTTGTTAATGTTGCGCCATTTTGGTTTTGTTTCTTGAATTTCATCCCGGTAACCGGGCTGAAATTTCCCATATGAACAGACGACAAAATTCATCCCGGTAACCGAGCCTAGTGAGCCCGGTTACCGGGATCATATGAAGAGGCCCTTAAGCGACCTTTTGAGCGTAGGTATAGCTCCGCGTAAGGTAAACAAGATCTGCGGCAAATTCAGAATACCTAGCCCACTTGAAATTTGCTTGAGCAGTCGCCGAGGCGTCGCAAATTTACATACTAGCAAGTTATGCTTCATGAAATAATGGATATATGAATATCATATATCTCATCACAGGCAGCCTAAGCTCACGCCTCGTGAAAGGGAGGAATTTATTAATTACCCCGCCGTCAGGACGGGGTCTAGTAATACCCTTTTTTTTTCCGTGGTTTTTTACCCCGCCGTCAGGACGGGGTCTAGCAATACTCCTTTTTTTTTTTTTTTTTTTTTTTGTCGTGGTCAGTTGCCCCAGACCTCCGCTCGGTCAAAACAATACTTGCCGGTAAACTTTGTTCATTTAGTGTTTATTCGCCAGAATTTTCATGAAAGTTGGTGTAGAAAATTACCGGCGATTTAATGGCATGAAAATTCCTTCGATGAAAGCAAGAACGAAGGTGCTAGCGAGCTTTGAAGCTGGCATGAATTTGCCAAACCTGCCCTGGCACGTAAACATTACATCACTGAAACACAAAAGGTGATCCGGGGAAGTCCCTTGCTTTCGCCAAGTTGAAAAATTCAACAGTGAAATGCAAGCATATTTTTGGCAGTTTTGCTTTGCTTCGCCGAAATCTTTAGGGAAAGTTGTGTAGAAAAGTACAAGAAATTCAATGGAGTTGACTTCTCTTCAATGAGAGCAAGGACGAAGGTGCTAGCGAGCTTTGAAAGCCAGTGATTCATGCTACGTGCCGTAGCACATAAACATTATGTCATTGAAACACAGAAGCCGATTCGGAGAAGTAAACTTGCTTGCGCCAAATCACTCATCGAATCACGGCCTAAAATAGACTTTTACGGTTTTTCATAGCTACCAGTTTCCTTTAGATTTTAGAATGAGTTTTTTATCAAGAAATCTATTTAAATTTCCGTGCCCTTGCTATTTAGAATTACGCTGACATGTCAGTTCGTTTATTTAAAAAAAACGCGACTTAACTGAGTCACGCTATGGTCAAAATATTTCGTCACGTTCTTCTTCGCGAAAGCTAGGACAAGTGGATGACCAAGGATGAGGGATGGGGTTCATACTATCAGGGATTCATGTTACCACAGGGAGAAGGGTGCGGAGCAGACGCATAAGGGGAAATGGCAGCAAACACAGGTACGATAAATCATCAACTTTAAAATTTACACCACTTGAGCTCGTATCTTGAGTGACCGTAATATATTTTGCTCCCTGGGAGGAGGAGAAAAACGGCGGGGTCCAATGAAAGTAGGAACGAAGGTGCTAGCGGGCTTTGATGCTGGAATGAATTCGCCTGACTTGCCGTGGCACGTAAACATTACATCACTGAAACACAGAAGCCGATTCGGGGAAGTCCTTGCTTTCGCCAAGTTGAATAATTCAACAGTCAAATGCAAGCATTTTTTTGGCAGTTTTGCTTTGCTTCGCCAAAACCTTTAGGGAAAGTTGTGTAGAAAAGTACAAGGAATTCAATGGAATTAACATTCCTTCGACGAGAGCAAGGACGAATGTACTAGGGAGCTTAAGTTTGAAAGCTGGCATGAACTCGCGATCGCTATGAACTTAGTAATTATGATGTAAAGTATGTACGTATGAGTGCCAAGAAGTGAGTAATACTGCCCTCCATAATTTCCCCCCGACCACAGGCCTTAAAAGTAAGAAATTAGAAATGAGAACCAAGATAAAAGAAAAATCTTTGAGCCCGGCGGGATTCGAACCAACGACCTCCGGATTAGAACACCGTCGCTCAACCAACTGAGCTACGAGGCCAGGCTGAGTCACGCTATGATCAAAGTAATAATTTCATCACGCTTTTCGCCACGCACGCTAAAACAGGATGATTAGGCAAGTCGTGCCTTGATTTATATTATCATCGCAAGCACGTGAAAGCTACGATAAATCACCAACTTTTACCTGGCCGTAATATATTTTGGACCCCAAGGGCAGAGAGAACAACGGCGGGGTTAATGCCCCCTGGGGCTTTTCTTGTTTTTTTTTTTTTGGTGGTCACTTGCCCCAGACCTCCGGTTTTCGCTCGGCCAAAGAAATACTCGTCGTGTCTTTCGCTATCCAGCCAAGGGCTTTTATCTTGAGTGACCGTTACATATTTTACACTCCCGGGGGGAAACTAACTTACCTCTTTCGTCTTTGTGTGTTTTTGGTCTTATTCCATCGTTTTGGGCCTTCTTTGTCCCCGGTCTTTGTCACGACTGTTACTACCTTCATAAGACGAAGTCAAGCTTGACTTGAAGTCGTGACAAAGAAGGCCCAAAACGATGGAATAAGCCCAAAAAACATACAAAGACGCACGAGGTAAATTAGTGTTATTTATTTCACTAAAATATGTTGAAATTTAGTTTTATTTAACGTTGGAAATCGACGATATGCTATTCCCCATACAAAGTCTCAAATTGTTAACGGCCGCTTGCAACCCAATACAGGTCTCTCTCGAAGGTCACGTCCCGGCTCGAGAACCATAAATAATTAATAGTTCCTCCCTTTCACGAGGCGTGAGCTTCGGCTGCCTGTGATCTCATATACATATTAGAACTGCGGGATGAAGAATTTAATGTAAAGAGGACTGTTACCGCTGCAATGTAGGCGCAGCTAGGTTTGTGATTGTATAAGGTTACATTTCGTGACTTTTGTTACACGTGGCGAGTATTTCGTGTCAAAACAATTAGTTCGATTCATATGAGCTCTTAGTTTTAGTAACGCGCGCAAAGAGTGAAGACCTCAGAACGATTATCGCTAAACTGAAGAAAGATTTCAAGATTCCTTAAGGACATTAACCCTGTAACATTGGTAAGTTAGTCTTTGCTTTTCTTAGTTATTTAGCTTCATACAATCAAGTTTTTCACGTGCCAGATCGCTAACGTGCGATTCTCGTAGTTCAATTTGTCATCGCGTGTTGTTACCGCTCTCGTGCATGTTAGTAATGTAGATTTATGTAATTGTAATTTCAGTCGACCTCATCGCATTTATCAAGGAAATAAATCCATTTAACGTGACAAAGCCTGGGTCATTTTCCTTGGGTTGTGGTGTGCGTACAACGACAACCTACGGGTGCTAAGAAAACGAAAACTCATGGCACAGTTCGAGTCTGGCCACCTACAAAGACCTTTGCAGTTATAGACGCAACTTTTGCATATGCGAAAAGAAAGTTTGAATAAAATTCAGGCTTGTAGATAAAATTTATTTAAACACGCTTTACCCGTCAACTAGATAGCTTTATTAAGAAGTAAAATCATTGCAGCCCCCGGGCCGGCTGAAATGTGACCTACTTTACAATGTAAATATTAACAATATTAAAAGCTGATTTCCACAAGGGGCGTGTAACTACAACAAAAAGAATAAAGCTGCTTAAAATTCCTTAAAATAAGAACCTATATATCTAGTTACTTATATTATCTACTAATTATATTCTTAACAGTTATCTAAAATCAGAAAAAAAAGTGTGTACATTAATTCTATTATTTAAAAAGATAGGAAGGGTTTCAAATTCACGATATGCAACCGGAAGCGAGTTCCACAGTTTTGCTCCACTATTCGAACCCTTGTTCCGCTATTCGAACCCTGCGATACCGGTGCAGCACTCTGACCAATTGAGCTAACAAGCCAAGCGTAGAGTGTAACGTCATCTTGAAGTAAATAGCCAAAGTGGAATCTCCCGGTACTGACGGTCTCTCGGCCCTGGTTTAGTCAACGTGTGGTAAATTGGATATTTCTCAAAGAAGAGGGATAGTCATCGTTATCCTGAAGAAGGATAAGGAGAAAACGCTACTCGAAAGCTGGAGGCCAATCTCCCGCCTGAATACTGATTATAAAATCGCTACCGGCCCGGCAGAGCCGCCACTTCACGATTATCCAGAATCCGGCCTCACGTCATTCACAGTGATCAAACATGTTTTTATTAGTAAACGGAGATAATCGAGCGTTGTCAAAATATAAATATTCCCGGTATCGCCCCATGTTTGGATTTCAAAAAGTATTAAAACAGTATTAAATGGGACTTTTTTAATCAAGGCCTTAGAAACCTTTGACTTCGGGAATGTGCTGGTGAAATAGATAAAACCTTTCAAGTAAGCACACAACGTTGCGTTTCTACCAACAACTTTCCAAAATATTTGTTTGTTTTTTTTGTCTCCAATCATAGTTGTTGTTCTTTTTTAATCTTTGTGTCTCTGGGCAAAACCTACAATTTGCTTAGGGGCCGTTTGCATGAGAGAGGGTGCCCCTAGGTAGTAGAGTTTCCCTCCTCCTTTGTTTTGTGCAGTTCGTTTTACATGCGAGGGTGGGTACCCCTAGGGGTAGGGTTTCCTTCAAGGTAGGGAAACCCTACATGGTAGGGATAAGAGGGATAAGAGTACCTCCTCTCACCGTCTTTCATTCTACCCTAGAACAATCACTCAGTGGAACAGTCTGCCACAGTCTTTCTTTGAGAACACTAATTTAACAAAATTTAAACAATCTGTGTCCTCATTCAATCACAGTCCTGTAAACTAGATATGTACTTTATATTTTTTCGTAATATTTAGCTGTCCCCACGCCATCAATCTTCGGCTTCGAAGGGTAGGCGTTACCGGTAAATAAATAATAACTAAATAAGATTTGTTTACATAAGTCCATGTAAATCCAAATGGTAGGGCTAGCCCTAGCAGGTAAGGCTATGTTTCGTTGTTCTCAGATTGCCGCTGGCCACGCGTAAAAGGCGCCAAATTCGAGCATGGCTTCGAACTCTTCAAGCTCAAGGTACAAACCTGGAGAATACTTTTTGGGAGATTTCAGCTCCAAATGATGAAAAATTCAACCTGAAGGTTTAGAAACGACGAGGGATGCAATGGAGGAAGATCTGATCGAGGAAAGCGCTTTCTACATCTACACTACATCTACATTTTGTTATTTCGGTAAAAAAAGGTCGAAGGAACCGACCACTACACCGAGAGAGCCAGCGCGAAATCATTTACAAACGTCAACAAACGAAAAGCACCAGCATGCCAAAGTAAAAGAAACAAGAAGGCGAAGAAGTTTTTTAGGTCAACGGAGGAAGAGAAAATGCTATTTTTTTAAAAAAATTATTTTTAACAGTTCTTTTTTTAAATAAACAAGTTTTACAAATTAAGTTCGCACAGTGCTGCTCTCTAGTTAAGCTTTTTAAAAAAATTGTTTTAAAAAATTATTTTTTCTTGTTTTAAAAATTATTTTTAAACTGAATTGTTCTTTAGTTTAGGCCCCGAGGTAGGGACAAATCAGCTCATGCGAAATGACGCTATCTCTTGACCCTGCTAGGGAGAGTGCCCCTACCATGTTCGAATGTTCGAACTTTGCATGTAGATCGACGGTATCTTCAGCTCTAGTAGGTAGGGTGCCCCTTTGCCCTAGGGAACCCTCTTTCCATGTAAACGGACCATTAGTCTAGTTATGAGATCTTTGGGAATGGTGAGAACGGCTGAAACGAAGGTTAATTTAGAGGGTGTGGATTTCACTATATTAATTTCCCCTAGAGAGTCAATTCACTCAGGACTACACGTTAAGGAATTTTTCTAACGAAATCAATCTAGGTTGTAAACTGTTGCTATAAGAAATACTCTAAAAAGTGTCGATGACCCTCGCCGTTTAAGATATCAATTTGAGCAGTTGATAAAGAACAACCTGACAAAATCAGGTTTTAACGGGTATCGGGTACCGGTATCGCTGAGGTCACGAGCCTAAATTTTTTCAGGTTTTTCTTCTATCAACTGCTTAAGTTGACTTAGTTCCCTTTGTTCCTTTTAAGATCTTCGATAAACATACTATCTTTGAAAAGAGGAATATTGAACTTAAAAAACCTGTCCCCGCTTTTCCGAGATCATTAGATAAGAGAGAGAAAGAAACTGTCGAATGATTTAAAAACTTTTAACAAGTAGAGAATATGGACTAATTTGGCATGAAAGAGTCATCAGGACTTATAGCTACGTCAATTTTTGGCACGTAGGTTACGTAACAAATAGGAAATAACACAACTAAGCTTACGTAATACTTTCCACTAAGACCAAAAACAAGGCAAACCACGTACACAGAGAAAAAAAAAAGGTGGGCCGTGAAAATTCAGTCCTTGAGCCTAACATTTTTTAAACCCAGAGTTCTGGGGTGAGATTCACGAACCCTTGTAAGTTAAAATGTATCCTAAGTGTTGTTTTTTGACAATATCCTACTGTTATTCCAGCAATAGCCGACGGTTGTCCAATACACCCAAACTGACTCGATTCGTCTAAGGTAGTGACGATTCGTCTCGATTCGACTCGAATCCTCCATTATGTAGTCGATTCGACTATCTGGAAAGTCGATTTGCAAGACACTTAGAAAAAATCACACAAGAAGGCGAACAGGGAGGGTAGGAAAAGTGGTCGAATCGACTCGATTCGAGTCGATTCTACTCGAATCGCCCTTTGTGTAGTCGATTCGACTAACTGGAAAGTCGATTTGCGAGACTCTTAGAAAAAATCACACAAAAAGGCGAACAGGGCGGGCTGAAAAAGTGGTCGAATGGACTCGATTCGAGTCGATTCGACTCGAATCGTCCATTATGTAGTCGATTCGACTAACTGGAAAGTCGATTTGCAAGACACTTAGAAAAAATCACGCAAAAAGGCGAACAGGGAGGGTAGGAAAAGTGGTCGAATCGATCGATTCGAGTCGATTCGACTCGAATCGTCCGTTGTGTAGTCGACTCGACTTACTGGATAGTCGATTTGCAAGACACTTAGAAAAAATCACACAAGAAGGCGAACAGGGAGGGTAGAAAAAGTGGTCGAATAGACTCGATTCGAGTCGATTCCACTCGAATCGTCCGTTGTGTAGTCGACTCGACTTACTGGATAGTCGATTTGCAAGACACTTAGAAAAAATCACACAAGAAGGCGAACAGGGAGGGTAGAAAAAGTGGTCGAATAGACTCGATTCGAGTCGATTCCACTCGAATCGTCCGTTGTGTAGTCGGTTCGACTAACTGGGAAGTCGATTTGCGAGAAAGTCGATCTGCAAGACACTTAGAAAAAATCACACTAGAAGGCGAACGGGGAGGGTAGAAAAAGTGGTCGAATCGACTCGATTCGAGTCGATTCGACTCGAATCGTCCGTTGTGTAGTCGACTCGACTTACTGGATAGTCGATTTGCAAGACACTTAGAAAAAATCACACAAGAAGGCGAACAGGGAGGGTAGAAAAAGTGGTCGAATAGACTCGATTCGAGTCGATTCCACTCGAATCGTCCGTTGTGTAGTCGACTCGACTTACTGGATAGTCGATTTGCAAGACACTTAGAAAAAATCACACAAGAAGGCGAACAGGGAGGGTAGAATAAGTGGTCGAATAGACTCGATTCGAGTCGATTCCACTCGAATCGTCCGTTGTGTAGTCGACTCGACTTACTGGATAGTCGATTTGCAAGAAAGTCGATTTGCAAGACACTTAGAAAAAATCACACTAGAAGGCGAACAGGGAGGGTAGAAAAAGTGGTCGAATCGACTCGATTCGAGTCGATTCGACTCGAATCGTCCGTTGTGTAGTCGATTCGTCTAACTGGATAGTCGATTTGCGAGACACTTAGAAAAAAAAATCATACAAGAAGGCTAACAGGGAGGGTAGGAAAAGGGGTCGAATCGACTCGCTTTAAGAACGAGGAAGGTTCATGTTATCTTCTTGTTGTTCCGTGTGCAAATCCTTCAGATCGACAACACAAGCGAGGGAGAAGGTTCATTGCAATTTTCCTGTTTAGTGTCGCATCACGCTTTAAGAACGAGGAAGGTTCATGTTATCTTCTTGTTGTTCCGTGTGCAAATCCTTCAGATCGACAACACAAGCGAGGAAGAAGGTTCATTACAATGTTCCAGTTTAGTGTTGCATCAGTGACGCTTTAAGAACGAGAAAGGTCCATGTTATGCGTTCCTTGTTATGTCTTATTGTGTCACGCGCACATACTTGAAGGACTTTACGACCTGACTTCCGTTGAGTCGAATCGACTTTTGGGAATACGAATCGACTCGAATCGACTCGATTCGAGTCCCCTGGAGCCTTACACCCCTTTGGGACCCTGAATAATGGGCCCTGAATGTTGCATTGACTTTTTCTGTAAATTTCGATGCCTGCGGGACAGCTGACGCAGTCTTTGAATTTGAATTTCAAGTGGAATATAGGTATTCAGTGAAATCCACCCGCATATCTTGTTCCCCTTTCTCGGAGTTACTCCTACGCTCAATAGCTCGCTTGAAGGCAGATACTACAGACTAAGTATGCAGTCAACAGACGACTTTTTCACCTCCTTTTCGTACGAGAAGGAGATTGAGAGAGCAAAGTGGTTCAAGAATGACTTGGGTAAAGGCGGCTGGAATGAGGTACACAACAGTCCCGGAGCAGTTTATTGGCAAAAGACCTTTCCTGACTATGAAGTTCCGATAAAGATGTTGTTTAAGATCGACTTGCCGTTGTCTGCAGAATCGTACATGGAAATGGTGAACCCAAAAAACATGGAGGTACGAAAGAAGTGGGACCGAGTTTTCCGGGATCAAGAAATAGTGAAAGCATACCCAGATAACCAAGGGTTCATCTTTTATCTTCCTTTCTCCACTCCATGGTCGCTCTGGGATCGTAGCTTCATGTTGTTTTCTCCACCTACCTGAAAGAAATCGACTGGTTCGGCAAGCGAGCTTATATTTTGATCCAGGAGAACGCGTGGCATTCATCAAAACCTCCAGGAGCAGACGGCCGAGTTAGAGCGACTAACGGAGGGAATTTTTTTTTTGATCACCCCTGACGAAAAAGATCCGAATTCGGCGTGTACCCTGTTCAGTCCGCTCCAACAATAACTACAACGGGTGGATCCCAAAGAGGCACATCGAAAGGCTTGTTTCAAAGTCAGTGGTATCGTCATTCAGCTGTTTCTTTGAGTGCGTAGTTGAGGACTACAACAAATAC
The DNA here is from genome assembly GCA_964017195.1 of Siderastrea radians. Lineage (NCBI taxonomy): Eukaryota > Metazoa > Cnidaria > Anthozoa > Scleractinia > Rhizangiidae > Siderastrea > Siderastrea radians. The sequence goes on from OZ024898.1 coordinate 22,557,860, forward strand.
TACAAATCGTAACACTTCTCCAGTAGGTACAGCGCAAGTTAATGCGACTTCCTCATACGTTAAGATAAGAACCTTCAAAAGTGTCAATGTATTTAGCCTTGATAGAGGCACTTGTGTTGAGTTCTGGGGATGCCAAAGAAAAGTCTATAACATTCTTTGAAAAATTAAAATTAAATTTAAAAAACAATTCTTCCAAAGAGTCAAGAGGATTCCATAACAACATCTGCAGCCAAATGAAGAAACATTTTGCCAGTTAAATTGTAAAAGGATTCAAAGTTTTTAGGAGACCATTGAGTTGAGAAGCGAGTTAACTTTAGTACTGTGTTTCTTAAAGGGTTAATTATTCGCTCTAGGCTTGAATACGTAGGGAAACCACACGCTTGCTTCTAATCTGTATGCGCGGCTAATACTGTTTGTAAACTTTAAACGTAATAAAACTGGTAGAAATAAACTTAAATTTCGTTACGCATTTAAGAATAAAAATGAGCGAAAAAAAACACGACGTTTCGATGTCTACATGACATCATTTTCCAGTGAGAAAATAAAATATATTAACTCATTTATATTTTATTTTCTCACTTGAAAATGATGTCATGTAGACATCGAAACGTCGTGTTTTTTTCGCTCATTTTTAGAAATAAACTTGCCTAATATTTTCTTGAATCTGTCTTCGGTCCCAGGGATGAAATTCGCGTTTTGAGATGTATTTCTCGTTATTCTTTACTTTTAGTTCGCTTCGGCTAACAAAATTAGCCTTCCTCAGAGCAAGGGCTTTATAAGCGAATCTTTTTTTACGTTTTAAATGAAGGATATGACACGTTAGCCTCCCACGCAGTCGTTGTTAGGGGAGTCGTTTTACCCTCCTCAGTGATAAGCAGCCATAATTCTAAAAAACTTTAAAATACGTATGACATTTTTCTTTCCAAATCTAAGCTCAATTTTCATTGAAAAACGTACGGTTACTCCCAATTTTCTTTTTCTATTCTAACAGCTCTTGCTAGGTAAGATCTCTTTTTCCTGCATAGTCAAGAAGCCTGCGAAAATACCCTTGTACTAGTAGTGCAGGTACCGTCCTTAAAAAAACCCGAGTTTCTGGGACCATCCGGGTATGCGCAGAACGTATGCGCAGTAAGAAAATAAGGCACAACCTGAAGTCTTCCATTGTTTTTAACTCTGATTGCTGGACGATGTATTCTCCCTTGACAAAACAGGTAGTGCTGTTAGCATGTTGGGACAGCCTAAATTCGTCTGAAGTAATGATTTAACACTTAGTTCTAATGGCGCTTTCTAGAAGGAGACAGCAATAACAAAAAGCATTCCAGAAAGGGGGCGTCGATGCCTAACTCTACATTTCAACGAAAAAAACTTAAAAGTTTTGGAAAGTTGTTGGTAGAAACGCAACTTTGTGGGCTTATCCATTTCACCAGCACATTCCCGAAATCAAAGATTTCTAATGCCTTGATTAAAAAAGTCCCATTTAATACTGTTTTAATACTTTTTGAAATCCAAAAATGGGGCGATACTGGGAATATTTATATTTTGGCAACGTTCGATTATGTCCGAAATCAAACAAATATTTTGCCCCGTAAAAGCTCCGTTTATTAAAACACGGTTCACTGTGAATGATGTAAGGCAGGATTATGCAGGATAATCGTGAGGTGATGGCTCTGCCGGGTAGCGATTTTATAGTCAGCATTATATTCAGTAGGGAGATTGGCCTCCAGCTTTCGGGTAGTGTTTTGTCCTTATCCTTTTTCAGGATAACGATGATTATCCCTCTTCTTTGAGAAATATCCAATTTACCACATTTGAAAACATAATTCAGACTGTCAACTAGTTCCTTGCAAAAACACAGCCGAGAGACCGTCTCTACCGGGAGATTCCACTTTGGCTATTTACTTCAAGGTAACGTTACACGGGACTTCGCAACGACGATTTTTACCGCAACTCAGCGTCGATTTTTATGTATGTTACAAGGGAGGATTTTCAGCGCAACGAATCGCGCGCGAAACAGACTAGTGCCCAGGTCACTCGGTTCCATTGTTCCATTTTGTAAACAAAAAAAGGCACTAAGTTTTTTAAGGTCGAGGAGAAAAGATGGCCTAGATCCCTCGTTCAAATGCTGTTTCCTTCTGCTGTTTGTTACACTTTATACTACTATTTCACAGGATTTCTTTTCCTTCAAAAAAGGCAATTTTTTTTCTTTGCGTGTCGTTCTTCAACAACATCTCTGGCGGTCGTGCATGTTGTTTGCTTTGGTGGGCTCGTTATAAGGGGGGCAGCCGGAATAGGGTTCTGGAAAGGCATTGCGCAAAATATTGACGATAGATATGTGATTCCGCGTTACAGGTTTCTGAAGCATGTTCCAAAACTTGCTACCCAAAAAATTGCGCAGAAAATCGTCCGCGCACTCACGAAATACACGGCATCACCCTTCAGCGCAACATTGTTGCGCTAAAAAGCGTCGTTGTGCATCGTTCTATGTAACATCAACTTTAAAGAAGGTGTTGAGCTGCTGTTTATCCGTATTCACACCAGTGAAAGTGAAAAGATCCTTTTCAGAGAATCGATACTCTTGTAACCAGAGTCGTCAGGCGTCTTGGCCAGCGGGTTGTCGCCGGGAGAGACTCTGGGATACTGGGATTTTTTTCCGCAGAAACTTGATTTTTTTTTCTAATTGGCTGTTCACTGTGACAAGACTAAGAACTGTTAGCCACAGGATTTCTGTAAAAATTCCAGTCACGCCCCAGAGTTCGAGTCTCTCCAGCGACCGCCCGCTGACCAAGAGTGCCGGAGGACTCTGGCTACGAGATTGGGTTGAATTAATTATGTTTTTTTTTCTGAGAGCCTTACAGTTTGGTTATCTACTCAGTACTGTGATTTCTCCTTTCCAAGTGGTAAAAGCAGTGATAATTGATGCGATATGGATAGTTGTGGAATTCAGTAACGGTCTGTTGGAGCTAGAAAACTTTTTGTAGATTACACAGTTCCTTTTCCAACAGATCCTTCTCCTTTCTACGTTGTTTAGCAAGCCTCTTTTAATAAATAAAATGGAAAAAAATAGGTGAAGCTTTGTATTTCTATTTTGATCATTTCCCACCGGAGCCTGTTATGTCAGGAGAGTAGCGATATTTATCTTCAGTACTTCCCTTTGCTCCCTTTAAGATCTTCGTACATACTACCATTAGAAAGAGAAATATTGAACTTGAAAAACCAGGACATACCTAATGGCGAGAAATAAATTGTCGCATGTTTTGAAAAAGAAACTAGAACTGCGGGATGAAGAAATGTACAGAAGACCATAGCAGTTATAGATGCAACTTTTGGAGTTGCGACTGAAGTTCTTATACATGATATTCATATATTCATCATTTCATCTTCATCCTTCACAGTTTTTTAACGACCTGACTTAATAGACCCAAGAAAATTGTGACGCAGCGCCGGGCCATGTTGAGCCCCCGGAGAATAAAAAGCTTTGTTTTTGCACCTCTAAACTCGTTCTCAAGTTTTCACTGCGAGGCTAGGCGTGCAAAATATTTTGTTTTAATGCTAAAATAGTAGTTGCGTGAAAAAGGTAATGAAAAAGTGACCGGCTCCCGGTTGGCTTGTTAGCTCAATTGGTTAGAGCGCCGCAGATAAGAACCTATGATTTCGGGGTTCAGGCTGACCAAGTTCTTATTTACCGGGTGCTTAGTGAGATATCAGCATGAAAATGTTTTTAAAATGTTCTTAAAATTTGTTTTAGAAATACTATACATTATACATTACTAGAGGTTTAATTAACATACAATGTTTTATTGCTTACACTAAAAAAAACTTCAGATAAAAAAACAGATAAATACTATTACTAATATATTAAGTAAACATTAACAATTAAAAACTCAACATCAAGTTGTTAAGTAGTTTTAACATTTCATAACATTTCTTAGTTCTCTAAACCAGCAGCATTCTTATTCTGGCATCCTCTTTCTTTTTATATAAAAACATGTTTTATTTATCAGGCTGAAATTGGTTCTTATATACATGGTGCTTTACTGGTCAAATTTCAGCCTGATGTTCTTAATCCACTTGTTCTTATATGCGGGTGTTTACTGTATATGATATTCATATATTCATTATTTTATGAACCATAACTTGGTATGTAAATTTCCGATGCTTGCGCGACTGCTCACGCGAATTTCAAGTGAGCTACAGGGCTGTAGGTATTCTGAAATTTGCCGCAGATCTTGTTTACTTTACTCGGAGTTACTCCTACGCTCAATAGGTCGCTAAGGGCAGATTACCGCGGGCTAAGTATGTCCCTGGAGAATAAAAAGCTTTGTTTTTGCACGTCCAAACTCGTTCTCAAGTTTTCACTGCGAGGCTAGGCGTGCAAAATATTTTGTTTTAATGCTAAATAGTAGTTGCGTGAAAAAGGTCACATAAAAGGTCAATGACCAGCTCCCGGATAGCTTGTTAGCTCAATTGGTTAGAGCGCGGCACCGGTGTCGCAGAGGTCAATGGTTTGAATCCCGTACAAACCTGAATTTTTTCAGACTTTCTTATCCCAACTGCAAAAGTTGCGTCTATACTGCGATGGTCGTCTTTACATTACATTCTTCATCCCGTAGTTCTAATACAGTAAACACCCGCATATAAGAACTTATTATTTCGGGGTTCAGCCTGATCAAGTTCTTTATTTACCGCGTGCTTAGTGAGAAATCAGCCTGAAAATACTCTTAAAATGTTCTTAACATTTGTTTCAGAAGTACTATACATTATACATTACTAGAGGTTTAATTAACATAAAATGTTTTATTACTTACACTAAAAGATAAATTTCAAATAAAAAATAAATAAAAACTATTACTAATATAAGTAAACATTAACAATTAAAAACTCAACATCAAGTTGTTAAGTAGTTTTAACATTTCATAACATTTCTTAGTTCTCTAGACCAGCAACATTCTTATTCTGGCATCCTCTTTTTTTACACTGAATAATATGTTTTATTTATCAGGCTAAATTGGTTCTTATATATATGGTGCTTTTAATATTGGCCAACTTTCAGCCTGATGTTCTTAATCCATTTGTTCTTATATGCGGGTGTTTACTGTATATGATATTCATATATTCATTATTTCATGAACCATAACTTGCTATGTAAATTTCCGATGCTTGCGCGACTGCTCACGCGAATTTCAAGTGAGCTAGGTATTCTGAAATTTGCCGAAGATCTTGTCTACTTTACTCGAAGTTACACCTACGCTCAAAAGGTCGCTCAAGGCAGATAACTACCGGCTAAATATGCAGCAAACAGACGACTTTTTCACCTCCTTTTCTTACGAGAGGGAGATTGAGAGAGCAGAGTGGTTCAAGAATGACTTGGATAAAGGCGGCTGGAATGAGGTACAGTCCTGGAGCAGTTTACTGGCAGAAGACCTTCCCTGACAATGAAGTTCCGATAAAGGTGTTGCTTAAGATCGACTTACCGCTTTCTGCGGAATCGTTCATGGAAGTGGTGGACCCCAAAAACATGGAGGTACGAAAGAAGTGGGACCGAGCGTTCAGGGATCCCGAAATAGTGAAAACATACCCAGATAACCAAGGGTTCATCTTTTATCTTTCGTCTTCTACTCCATGGCCACTCTGGGATCGTAGCTTCATGTTGTTTTCACCACCTACCAAAGAAATCGACTGGTTCGACAAGCGAGCCTACATTCTGGTCCAGAAGAACGCGTGGCATTCATCAAAACCTCCAGGAGCAGATGGCCGAGTAAGAGCGACTAACGGAGGGAATTTTTTGTGATCACCCCTGACGAAGAAGACTCGAATTCGGCGTGTACCCTGTTCAGTCTCTCCAACAATAACTACAACGGGTGGTTACCAAAGAGGCACATCGAAAGGCTTGTTTCAAAGTCAGTGGTATCGTCATTCAGCTGTTTCTTTGAGTGCGTAGTTAAGGGCTACAATAAATACTACAATTCGTAACACTTCTCCAGTTGGTACAGCGCAAATCAATGGGACTTACCCAAACGTACGGATAAGAACCTTCAGAATTGTCAATGTATTTAGTCTAGATAGAGGCACTTGTGTAGAGTTCTGGGGATGCCAAAGAAAAGTCTATAACATTCTTTGAAAAATTAAAATTAAATTGAAAAAAAAGCATTCTTCCGAGCCATCAGGATTCCATACACTTTATTCCAAAATGGCGGAAAATACATTATTCTTTTGTCTCCATGTTAATTGGCCCTTGTTGTCTCGTTTTCAGCCAAATATTTCTTTGAATAGCCCAATTTCGATATATTAAAATTCAGTCTTAAACAATGGGCATCATTTCGAGGCTTGGGGGAATAAACCCATATAAATCCTTATATCATTCCCCCAAGCCTCGTAGTGACGTCTATTGTTTTAAGTTGAATTTTAATATATCGAAATTGGGCTATTCTGCAGATGGGATCGAGGCAACAAGGGTCAATTAAAAGGGGAGAGGAACGGTTTAGGGAGGAGGGAGAAAAGGCCCAAAAAATAGCGGGAGGAGGGAGAAAGGACGCGAAAAAATAGGGAGACGGGAGAACCAGCATGAATAGGGAGAAGGGAGATTATGACTTAAAAAACGTGACATGAGTCTTTAAAGCCTTACTGAATAGATCCTAATACAAGAAACTGTACGGATCTGTTCCCCGCTCGGACCCGCTAAACAATTATATCGAGAGAATACTGGGTAGACCCTGGGTATTCAAGACTATTTTGAGCCCGTAAGCTCAGGTGTTTGCGATATTATGGTCTCTTGTTACAAAATTTTCGCGCTTCACGCTAGTAAGCTCTCGCTTCATTGTTTGGCCATTTCAAGATATTCTGACTGACCGTACGTGAGAGCTAGAGGCCAAATCGAAAAATCGTGAGACCTCGAGTTAGTGTTCGTCGAAACGTGACATTTTGAAGATCTGTGTGGCTTCTGTGTGCCTTCTGTGGCGAGTCAAAGATCAGGGTCAAAGGCAAGGCCATGGTGAGTACGAAATGTTTTCTGTCTTTTCTGTGCACTGCATGTGTTTAGGTCTGTTTAGCCGTCACTAATAAAACGAGTAATGCTTTTCCGATTCGGTACTTTCATTAGGTTTCCAGAAATGTAAAACAATACAGTACAACAACTTAATATTAAGACATGTTTTATTTTTGACCTTGGAATCACGCTATCGGCATCCCGACATGTCATCGATAACGGCGCCGTGTTGTGATCGTTACAGCAATTTGGCTGCCACTCAAACATCGACTTTCTGGCACTTTCTGTCACGTAAAGCCCCAAAGTCTTTTTGTGCAAAAATAATTCTGCTGCAAATTGCTTAATAAGAATAATTTGAAGGGAAGTCAGAAAACTATTAATAAAACTAAACTGACTGACAATGTAATCGTACTTAAAACATTTTTCGTTTAAAGATCTTCATGGACTTCGTGTACTGATTGATGTTGCGTTACCTTGACGCTTTAGGGCCTGTTCACATGGAGGTGGGGGAACCCAGGAAGGTGAGGTACCCCGCCTCGGTGGGGTAACCAATCTCTCCATACAATCTTTCTTTTTTTTCTTGATCGCGTTCACATGAGAGGTGGGGTACCCCACCAAGGCGGGCTGCCTGGGCAGCCGGGCCGGGTAACCCGCTTAGCTGGGGTGAGTTTTCTCCATGTGAAAGCCGAAGGTGGGGTAACCCACCTAACTGGGGTGATGTCCATCCGGACATTTATCAACATGGCTGCTAACAACTACAAACCTGGCGAGCTTTTCCGACGATTTCATCTTCAAAACGTCGAGAAAAACAGTTTTAGCAAAGAAAATACTGAAGAAGTTGACGGTGCCAGCGACAATCTAAGCGTGGAGTCCAATAATGAAGCTGAACTACTGAAATATCTAAAAGAACACAAAGTTACATGCGACTTTAATGAAAAGATTCCGAGCAGGACCTGTCGGCGACGTACACAGATATACGCTGATGCTTAGCTATTGATTACTTCGATGAATTTGGGTCTAAAAGCACCACTCAGCCTGAAAAGCCCTTGAACGAAAAGAACAGTGAGGAATATGAGAACTATAAGAAACAACCTCACCCCAGCGCCCCGGGAATGCATGTGAAGGCTAGCTTTTTTTGACCACGGGTAAGCGGGGTACCTCACCTCCCAGGGGTCCCCCACCTCCATGTGAACAGGCCCTTAGTGTACAAATCCAAACATTTTCACGCTCATCAACAAACACTAAACATCTCTAGTTCAGCCACAAACAAAAAAGTTGCAATGTAGGCAAACCGGCTTAAGGCACAAGAAAATCATCAAATTTACTGACCAAATCTTTGGGACGTTACTGTACTAGAAAGCATGCAAAGGTAATTCTCATTTTCTGTGTATGAATTTGCTGGCCTCGGATTGTCTAGTCTGTCAAAACCTCTGTCAACAGACAGGACATTATAAGTTAGAAGTATGCATACTTCTGATGCGAAAGACCCGAAAGGTAAGCATTTTAATTTCCCATTTTAATTCCGCAGTATGTCCAGTACGTACAGTACTGTTGCATTGCTCAGAATTGATCGCCAAGAACCCGTTAATGCCTTTCTTTTGCAAGACACAAATTTCTAAAAAAAAAAATTTGACTTAAAAGTTTAATGGAAATTATTACAATAGCATCCAGCCCGCAAAGTGAGGTAAAAATGGTGTTGAGATGTTGAACATAAAACTGGATTCTGGACTTTCCTTCTAATAAAGACTCATGCAATAGTGGAATTGCTTTTGTGTCACGTAGGCATCTCTAAGCGGTTGTGTTGATGGAACAGAAGAATTACTTTGTATGCTCTGGAAAGGCCCATCATCCAAGCCTCTGTCCTTGTCTTCAAACTATGAATGACAGAACAAAGCCAATTCAAACTATTGCATTGGATCTAAGAATGAGCAAAGATGACATAAACAAGGAAGGATTTATACGCAGACTTCAGTTTCGTGAAGGATTAATTAAACACCAAATCCTCCGAATTAGGGCTTGGTTCCACTGATGTCGTTGTCGGTTATAGCCAGAAATCCCCTAATGGCACACTATGTAATTTTGTAGAATCAATAACAAACAGCCAGTGGGAGATTGTTGTTGAGAAGGTCGTGCGATCTTGTGAGCAAGCCCCTAGATTGATTTTAACTGTAAAAGTTGTAGAAGTTGATGACAAACACCCCCTTACGAGACATACTTGCTCTGGACCTACAGTGGACATTTCAAAAGAGGCGCCTGCTGTGAGCCCAAGGGACGGGCAGCCATCTGATGAGAGCTCTCGTAAAAAAGGCGGTAAATCAAAGAGGAAGGCTCGCGAAGTTCACGAAGATACGTTGTTGTGGGCCAAACTGAAGGCAGGCACTCAGTTCACCAGGAATAAAAGGCAGGATGAAAGATTGCGCCAAAGGAAAGAAAACGCTGCTAGCGAATACGAAGGTTGTGAAGCGCTTGACGAGCGAAAAATCAAGTGTTTTTGTGGAACAGTTTTCACAATAAATAAAACGAATACCATCAAAGATGTGGGAAGAGCTTACGTTAGAAAGTGCATGAAAACCAACAACGATAGACAGAAACGGGAAGTGGAGTCCAAAAATTTACAAAAATATTGGGCCAATTTCCTCAAAAAGTGAAAGACTGCAACAACAACAAAGCGCATATCTACTTTTACAAAGATCAGATTAAACTAAATCATGTTTTAATAGTTTTGTTGGGTCTTTCTAAATCTATTCACTGAAGTACATGCAGTGGTGTAAATGTATATCCTTGTTTGTTTTGTTGCTACTGTTCTTGTTCTAGCAAATTAACTGTTATGGTTTTGTCATTGTTGTGATTGTGATTGTAAATGATATTCCAATATTTATTATCTTTAAAGCTACATCGATCACATTATTGCAATATTAAGAAAGTATTTGCTGTGGTTGCCAAAAGCATAAACGTAAATTAGGCCCACTTGAATTATGTGTTTGTGATTTTGAAATAAAATGAATTGCTGAGCAAAGTGTTCTGCGTTTTCTTTTAGGTCTTTTAGATTACAAACAGCCGTGACAAGCAATGTCATTGAAACTTCAATGGAGAGAAATCCAGTTGTTCAACTCATTTCATTTTTTTTCCATTTCGCAAGCATCTTTGCCAACAGAGACATTTTCCATTGACGTCCGCCTTTCTGAAAGCGACAGAAGTCTTGTCCATTTTAAAAAGAGACTATGGAAAGAGGGTCTACTGTTACGAAAGTTGCAACTTGGAATTGACAACGGTATTCTTTTGGTAGGATACAGTAAACGTCAAGAAGGCCAGTGCTTCTGCAATTTTACAGAATCGTTTACTGATGAGCAATGGTGTATTGCATTATCAAAAGTTGTAAATAATCACGATTTTGTGATAACCGTGAAAGTTGTTGAAGCAAAAGTCGTCAGCTCTGTTTCCGAAGTGCAAGCACGAGTGAAGCCAGCAGTTTTGACTCTCCCAAATCAGCCCTCTGATCAGTCTGATCAACACAACCAAGATCAAGTTCGAATTGATAAGGATTACAAGGAGAAACCGACAACCCAACAACTGCTCCCAGCGAGTGTAACTCCATCTTTAGTATTGGACCCCTCAGCGGTTTTATCTATAGACACAGAAGGATATTACGTTGACTCTTCTAATGTGATAGAGACAGAGGAGCAGAGGAGTTTGGAATAGAAGAAAATGAATTCACTCTTGATACATTCTCCACAACAGATTGTAGTCCTTCAAAGCAACCGCGGTTAATGAATACTGAAGCAAGACAAAGAACCGTGGATTGTCTGATAGAACCACTTCCTTCAATTCCTGTATCAATAACCGATCATGAAACCTCTGATACACCATTACAAGTCAAAGCAGTCAGTGTCAACAGTGACTTTCACGTGTCTCAATTAGATATTGATATTCAGCAGGAGTTAAACACAAACCCAAATCTAGCTCCTAATCAGCTTCTTGGTCAAGAGATAACGGATCATGACTTGACTGATGCATTTGGGCCGGACCGGTATGAATACAGTGATTCTGTGGTCAAAAATTTGCACGAGCTTCTTACATCCGGTGAACTTCCTAGAGAACACATCTGCTACAAGTTTATTAAGGATATCATCAGGTATATTCACTGCATGACTAAGCAGGACAGGCGACAACAAGTCTGTTGGTCTTGGGACAAGGATGTAAGAGACTTTTTACGCTCGATCTATTCGTAAAGTGGGAAAGAAGCGTGTTCTTCGATTAATAAGGGGACCAGCACGACAAGGCAAAGGCAGGTGCCAGACTTTGACATTAGCAGTTTCAACATCCCAATTCCTAGCCTTGACGCCATATTCAGGGACAAAGGAAAGTCGTACACACCTCGATCTGGAATCATAAAGCAGTTTCTTCAATGTTTCATTAAAATGGCTATGGCACATGCGCAACCAATAGCAGAGGATGGATTAGTCAAAACGGTTCCTGTAGTGAGAAGCATCGATGGATTTGGATTGAAAGCTGGCTGCCAACGAGACCAGATTATAAATGAATTGATTGGGGCAACACAGAAGATAGACATGGATTACGTCCTAGCAAATCCAAATCCCGATCCTGCCAAGCTTAGAGATCTCCTTGTAAAAGAGTCCGAATCAGAAGTGTTCACAACTCTTGACTGCAGTACAACTCTTCCTGTAGGTGTCAACTACATCGGGAGGAGAAATGGCGAAGAGACATACGATGACCTGAAGCTGCGCGTGAAACAAATTCAGATCTGCGAGGGTTGCCTTGAAAATGTGAAACATGACCTGTCCTGCATCAGAGACAGTGGCGATGTCTGTAACAGTTCATGCGCAATTTGCTCAGAACAAAACTCCCTTTGTGTTAACTGCAGTGACAAAGGCTATGGAAGCATCGACCCTTCATTAAGGCCATGCAGTCGCTGCATGGATAAAGAAATGCAGTGTAGAAAGCTAGTTGTGTTTTTCAACTCTTCTGATTGTGGATCAAACTACAAGAAAGCCATGGAAATACACTCCGAAAACATTGCAAATGGCAACATTGACAATGACCTACAACATTTGCGTGCTATGCCTGATATAGTGCATGTTGTTAAATGCCTATCCCGCAGCCTAACTAACTGGTTCCTCGTTGTTCAAGGCTACAGAATAAACACATCGTTTTTAAGGATTATTCGAGAGACTGAGCCTTTAGGCACACAGATGCGAAGAGTTTTACCACTCGAAGCTGTGAAACAACGTAATAGAATGCGATCCCAAACTCCTAGAGAAATAAGTCTGAAGAGTGTCTGGGACTTCTTTTCATGTAAAAATGTATGTGAAAGTTGCAAACTGTTGCCTGAACCAACAAAGTGTGTCCAGAGTACGAAGATTGGTCAGGACTCCAACTTTTATGGACACCATGTTGAGTCGCCGCTGGTACCTGAGAAGTGGAGACTGAGCCATCACAACAAAGAAGGTAGTGAAGAGCAGCCTCATTGCATTTGTCGAGGACCGCCCTTTACATTCTTTGTGTGCAACAAGTCGATGGTATACAGCATTCGTTTGCACTACAGTGTGTTGCCCAGTTTTCATACACTTTAGTTTGTAATCGCTATATCCTTTCGTCTGTGAGATGAAAATTTCTGAAATTTCTTTTACGGGTAGCCCATTTACTTACCTTTAATATATAAAACGATTGGCCGCTTGATCGACGTATGTTCAAAATTATGCCATTTTTCCCAAAACTCCTAAGTTGCCCAGTCTTCGTACACCTGGCCCAGTTTTCGTACATCTACAAAATAACATTTTTCCACGAAAACAATCGACGCAAACTGACGTGTCAGCTACTCTGCTGCATGCTTATCGTGTTTTCTCTTCGATTTGTGAATAGAAGTCGGTTTAGCGACCAATGTTTTGGTGTACAAAGCAAATGGTTATTCGGGGGGTGGATGTTTAATCGATCCTTCAGTGTTGATTTCTTAATCTCCCACTTTTGGGCGGTTTTTCTTACGCTCAATCTATCGTCTCGTACGTGATTTACTGCCCTGGCAAAGGTAGTTGACCAGTTACTATTCCGCGTATTACAACTGTTAAGAAAAGGCCTGTATAAGATTCGACGTTTTACTTCCGTTTCCGCTTACGCCTTTAGAATAGCAAACGCTTTTCTTCCGTTTCCTCTTACGTTTGCTTTTCTTAGCTACTTTTGTAAATGTTTATTAGAATCGCAACGGAGTGAAAAAAATCGGTAAAACCGGTAAACTAACCATATTTCAAGGTGTATGTCAACATTCTATGCATACACATCTACCTTAGTTATTTATATTGACGTTTTAGATTGTTTGCGTGGGATTATAAAGTTTATCAAATATTCATGACCTTTGCATGACCTGGATTGTAACGCGTCGCAGTTGTACCACAACAAATAGATGTAGTGTATCGTATACTTTGCAAGGATTGTTGTGTAATCTTTGCTACACTTGCGACTTATTAGTTTTCATACAGTAAAGTTTAAAATTCAGTTCTTTAACTTATTTAAAAATAGGTTTTCAGAAAGGCGCAGCTAATTGTACGAAAACTGGCACAGTAGGTCGAAATGTATGCGAATATTGTCACCGCTAAAATTCAGAAGAAGTTGGATTTAAGCTGGTGTTGAAAGTTTTCCTATTCACTTTCATCTTTTATCTATCAACTGTCCAAAAATCATGAAGTTCCTTGCAAAATTACCTACAAAACGGGCTATTTGTTTATCTACAATACCTTTACTGTGCCTTGAAAAGTGCAAATATTAGCCCCTAAACTTTTACTCACCTCGAAAGAAATTGTCCGCACCGACCTTCTTCTTCCTCAAACAGCCTGGCAAAACCGGCAATTTATAGCTGAAATGTTCTTTTTATTCTCGGTATTCTTCGATTAACGAAGATTTGAACGACCGACGAAAATAATCAAATAAAGTTCTTTTTGTACGAAAACTGGGCCCGTACGAAAACTGGGCAACATACTGTATCCTGTGCAACTAAAAGTTGTTGAAGGGACTTTTGAAATGGTTTCCTGTATTGCATACAATAACGGTGTACTTATGACTAGTCATCTCGACATGAGGAAAGTGTCTTTTCATGACTATTTATCAACCTTGTCTCCCAAGATTCCTAGCAGAAAAGAAGATTTAAAGGCATTTCTCACAGAAAGGGCATTGCTGTTGATGCAAGAGCAAAAATCAACGAACTTAAATCTAAGGCAAAGGAATATGTCAACAGCCATGATAGTCATCATGATGATACTCTCATCATGATGATACTCTCATCAAGATTGGGGGTGACACAACTATGGAGTTTTGTGCACCAGATTTCCTTTACCTAGGCAGCACTGCTGAGAACTCTGTACTTGAAGTCTCTTTAAGTTACAAGGACTTTAGAGTCGAGGGGAACATTTTGAGAAGGTTACCATTTCCAGATGGAGAGCATTATGTTACGGACAGCCTTTCTTTGGTCAACTCAAAGCTCTTTTTAACAAATCTGGCAGTTAACGGTGGCCTACTTGAGCTAGATCTTGAGACTGGACAGTATTCTAGAATGCTCCCTAGCAGTGCTCTTTCCACCCTGCATGGCCTGGCGGCTGTGGACTCTACAATCTACTTTTCAGACACCACTGAAGAGTCGACAGATCAAGTATTTTCTCCTCCCTGTTAACTCCAGAGAGCCAGACGATAAAGTATACGCTGGAAATGGGGAATCTGCTCGAAAGTAGGGCTTGGCAAACGTGGCTTCATTTGGTCAACCAAGTTCGATTGTTGCGGAAGGAAACTCGTTGCTAGTCTGTGACACCGGTGTTAACGCCATATCGCTTGTAAGCAGCATGAAGCCCCTTTATGTAGCTACGCAACAGTTTAGCAGGCTGTATGACGCATTTGAAGTGCACATCAACATCAAGAGCGTTCTGGCAAGTGATGCACTTCAAGCAGTTGAAAGCAGCTTGCATTTCTACCGAAAGAGCCGACGTCAGAGAGCTGTTTGAGCTTGCACCTGACAAGAGTTTAGATGGATCACTAGGCTCACCTTCGCGTGAAACAGTGAACTCACTTGCCATGGTACACCGCTGTCTTAAAGAGGCAACCAGTGACCTTTCAGAGATATCACAAAATGTAGAGCTCAACTTGGTAACCAAAGCATTTCCAACACTACTGGTTAACGAGCACGTGTCTGCGAAAGCACGAGAGCTTGGGCTCAATGAAGCCGTTGGATGCTTACATTTTGCCACAAATTTCTCCACCATTGTTGATGAAGTGATGAAGAGGATTACCAAGCTTCCTTTCATCTTCTACACTCATCCGAAGTCCTATTACGAAATTCCCTTGGATTTTGTTAAGTTTGAAGACATGCCAACCATCCCAAAGCCACCACATGTGCTTCCATCTCGTGACATTGCTAAGCTGCATGATTACAGGAAGAAATGGCTTGAGGCTGTCAGAGCTGCCACGGTGCGCAGTGAAACCACAAAGCACAAATTTTCAACTTTGCCCATTGCCTTGTACGAAACGGAGCTACCCAAGAATGTAGATCTGGATTTCTCTTTTTTTCTTATTGGCGAGCATATCCCTGTTGCCCCACGAAAAATCCTTTTCTACAAGGGCACAGTTTTCCACAAATGCAGCAAAGAAAACGAAGTTCTTATGGTTGCGTTGGGAAGATATTGCTGACGTTGAATCTCCTATAACTGCAGACACGTTTATCCAAGACAGAGACAGTAGCCTGCATTTCAGCTGGAGATGCACCCAGCCTGCGACAAGGCTAGACACATTTGTGGCCACCAACATCGAACGTCCTTGCCTTATGGAGACTGTAGTAGGAGAAGGCTGCACGCTCACTGAGGACCAGTTTGAGGAGCTGCAAACTGTACGACAGGACATTAGCGAACTTGTTCCACAGGAAAGTGCAGTTGAAGGTACCTTGAATAATGGCGATAGTGACAGTGACGACGAACTGACAGAACAAATTGGCCGGTGTAACGTGCCCACACTTACGCGTAGCAGCAGGCAGGTTCGAGTGCCTGCAAAGTATCCTGAGTTTCTTTAACCCATTAACCTCCGCGTGTTTTTTGATCGCTTCACTAAATTAGCAGTTGGTTATAAACAACCCCATGTGCAGTTCGAAACGACAATTTATAGGCTCGAAAAAACAACACTCACTTAATCTAGAATAGTTAAAATTTCTAACTTTTGAATAAAATACACCAGTGGTCAATTAAGAGTTAACCAAAAATACAATCTCAAAGTCAAAATTTTGAAAATTTACGCAAGAGATTTCTCATGTTGTCTCGGGCCTGAAATCAAACCACAACAGAGGATTTTTGTCGGTTTCGGTCAGATTACTATTTTTCGAAATTTCATGAATGAAGATTCAAAGAAAAAGAGACAGTAAGCTTTTTTATTTAATATGTTTATTAATACACGCCTTTATTCGTTTCTAAAAACCAAACGCGTTTAATTCTTTCTTCGAGGGAAGCTACGCGCAAGCGATTTCGCTCGATGTGCAAGTTGTTTTGAAGGACGCCCTCAAGCCTTCAAATATACGCGCAGTAGGTGGATTCTGATTGGTTGAACATTCCCAAAGACAACTTAGGACAAAAGGGGACCAAAAAAGCCTTTCTAGGGGTGGCTAAGGCCAAAAGCGCAAAATCAAGGCCGGCTCAGGCCGGCATCAACGTTGATAGGTTAAAAAGAACATCTTTGTTTACAGGCTGTATGTGAAATATGTTAAAAGAAATTCTGGCTTTCCTGTATCCAGTGTGGACTGTGTATTAAATTATAGATAAAAACTGAGAATTCAAAAAATGCCCATTGAACATTGAGTAAGGCAAGACATCAAATGCAATACTATGAAGACACAAGAAAGATTGAGAGGAACTCATAACAGGTCATATAAGGAACTAAGGTCGTTTGAGATAAGGAAAGGAGGCTGTAAATTAGTTTGGCAAGGCCACAGAGATTGCGTACGTCATTCAAAGGTAGGCTGGTACTAGATGTTAAATCTAGTAGTCTGTAGGTATTCAAAGTCTTCAAAGAGTTCTTTTAGTAAAGTAATAATATTGGAAGGAGTTTAGACTGCAAGTGTAGTGTTACGTCATATTAACCCGTTAAAGCACTAATCAGGGAGAAAGGTGAAAAATCAGGGAGGAGAGAGAAACGGCCAAAAAAAATTAGGGAGGAGGGAGAAAAATGAGGTAAAAAATAGGGAGATAAGATATTTACCTCCCCGTTCCTCTCCCCTCTACAATAAATACTACAAACCGTAACACGACACGTCTCCAGTTGATACGGCGCAAATCAGCGAGACTTGCCACAACCTTTTTTAGTAACTGACCGTTTGTGTAGAGTTCTGTGGAATCTGAAGAAAAGTACGCTTATTTCAGTGTAATCTGTACTGATCCGCGAACAAATTTGTAAAACTGCAACGAAATAAAAATGGTAGAAATAAACATGCCTGATGTCTTCTTGAACCTGAATAAATTGTTGTTGTTGAATCTGATGTAGGTCCAATATGTACGACGAATTTCGCTTTGAGATGCATTTTGTGCTGCGATACGATGTATTTTTCTAATTTGTTATTCGTCGTTGTTCTTCGTTGACCGTTACTCAACTTGAGTCACAATACTCTTGTGTGAATATCGCATTTCACACTCGGTCTAACATTGTAACCGCTGTCACGCAGCTCGTTATTTTATCGTCTCCTGTTTCACTGGAATAATTGTCAAAGCAAGTGAGAAAGTTTGGGTTTATCGGCGATTATCGGCTCCTGCAAGCGCCACATGGCAGTTACTGCCACTTGATTATTAAAAAAATGGGATCAAACATAATATGATAATAATAGTCCCGACAAAAAGCAGTAAAAGAGTCAGTTTCCCTAGGAACTGAGAGACTTCGAGCTCGATAAAGCGGGACATCTGCGCAAAACTTGATTTTCCGAACGAACAAATTCTCACTAAAACACATTTTACGTAATACGCGAAAAGTGCTTATTGCTTTTTTATTTGCACCACAGATCTTGATTTGCGTGAGCCAGTTATACTGCAAGCACATTTCCCTCTTGTCTTTCTATCACCTAGAAACAAAGAGCTGATTATGTATAAAAGTCCACTTTTGACCCTTTTCGCAGTTTCTTAAATAATTTCAACGGCCGTTATCCCTCTGATACTTAATAACATATTGGCTATCTCTTGCATGTTGTTACCGCGTTCCTTTTTTATAGTTTACGTTACAAAGATTCGTCCTCATAAGCACTGTAACTGTAGAAATGTTACCGCAGTTCAGTAGTATTTATTATAGCCCCCAATCACGCTCTCAAAGCAACTGTTGAATGAGGAAACCACCATCTTTGAAACTAACCATTCAATGTGCCTCCGTAACTCTGGGGATCCTTGTAGCCTGGGAGCACCCAACATTTGTGTCATGGAGCCCAGCCCTTCTCTACGTGGACCTCAATGCAGCGAAGCAATGGAGTCCCTAATTCCCCGCAGTTTTTTTTTTTTTGGACTTTTGGAGACCTGGGGTTTAAATCTCTTTGGGGCTCTGTTTAGAATCTCTACTTTTCCTTAGTAGTTGTGGAATTTAAGAGCTATTTTTCCCATAAAAACTTTGTGCGTACAATTGAGTGAGTCCGTTATTATTGCCACTGTCTGCTGCAACAGTACTAAGAGCGATTCTGGCTTGCTTATCCTGTGAAGCTCTACGTTTCATCGTGATATCGAGATTTGTTGGAATCATCAAGGACAGCCGTGCATTGTAGAAAATAACACGATTAGACGAAGTCACATAAACCAGAGCAGGGCCGGAGATTCTTTCCGGGATTGAATGCGTAACATCCCCCACAAAAAGCCATGACGTTTTCCCCAAAATTGAATTGAACAACATATCTGAGGTGATCAACAATGTAAGTGTTTCCGTCCCAAGAGCATACGGCCGCTTCTTCATTACCATCCTGTGTGATGTCGAGTTTGGACAGCGCAAAGAAGTTATAGTTGCCCTGGTCGATGCGCAGTGACCAGTGATGCTTATTCCCATTCATGAATATTAGCTGGCCGTCTTGAGTACTCAGCGCCAAATACCGCTGCTGTTGTTCGACTACGCGCGCTGAATTGGCCAGTGAGCATGCGCTGTCGTGGTATTTCAAGGTGATTAGATTCGTCGGAATGCCTTTGTTTCGTCCCCAGAGGACTGGTAACTGGTTGAAAATTGATGATGAGGGAGAACTGGAAATCTAGCAAAAAACAACGAAACA
This sequence comes from Siderastrea radians, assembly GCA_964017195.1. Taxonomy (NCBI): domain Eukaryota; kingdom Metazoa; phylum Cnidaria; class Anthozoa; order Scleractinia; family Rhizangiidae; genus Siderastrea; species Siderastrea radians. The sequence continues at coordinate 22,577,101 of OZ024898.1, forward strand.
GATGTTTTTAGAAAATCGGTCAGTGCAAAATGCATACCGCAGATTGCCGAGAGCAAACTGGTTATAAAATGCAGACTAAATCCACAGTACAGATGCAGGGCAGACTGCAGAGTGCCAGGTATAAAAAGCAGACTGAGAGTTGAGCAGCGGTGTGGCATAAAAGCGGTGCCAAACCAACAACTAAAAACTTGCCGGTTTCATATTGACATTAAAACAGGAACTATTAACATCATATTAGCTCCTGATTACAGGTTATTTCAAGGCTCGAACTGTCAAGGTCAGATAATTGTAAACCCTAACTTGTATACCGATTTACTATGTTTACTAATAGTATATAAATGATAATTCGGTAAATTGTGATCGTCCGGGTGAGTGTAGCCCTGAGGACTGTTTGAAGTGACATTGACTGACGTTTCGACAACCTGAGCGGAAGTCATCATCAAACGTCAGTAGATGTTATAAGTCTCTGGTCGTCGTTGTCCTGATTGGTCGACGATCTCGTGATGTTATTGCAGTGGTCGACTGTCAGTTAAGCCGTTATGTTATTGGCTGTGACGACTGTTAAACGTGATTGGTGCGTTTCGATCCGTCTTTTTTTAGTCAAATGTCCGTTGGCCTATTGTTAGTCAAATAAGTCGGTTTGCCTCTCCCGAGAACACCTTACAGAATTCCACACCCTTCTCAATTTCATCAACCCACACATCAAATTTACTGTAGAAGAGGAAAAAGACGGATCTATTGCATTTCTCGACACGAGGACAACCAGGAATCCCGATGGAACAATTAAGACCAGCGTTTACAGGAAAGCCACACATACTGACAAGTACCTTCACTTCAACTCTCACCACCCTTCACAACACAAACGCTCGGTTGCTAGAACCCTTCTCGACAGAGCAAGGAAGATCCCGTCAACCGAGGACGACAAACTATCTGAAGTACAACATGTAGTTGATGCGCTTAAGATCAATGGTTACACCGACTCCTTCATAAGAAGCTGCCAAAATACAACAACACCAACACCTGAAGTTCAACCACAGTCTCAAACACGCAAAGGTTTTGTCACTTTGCCGTACATTAAAGGAATTTCGGAAAAAAATTGCAAGAACTTTGAATCGTTTCAACGTAAATGCCGCCCACAAACCCGTAAAGACTGTCGGCTCAATCCTAAAAAAGCCTAAAGACAAGTTTGATCAAGATCTATCGACAGGAGTTGTTTATAAAATCAGCTGCAAAGACTGTGAGAAAGTTTATATTGGACAAACATCACGCACACTAAAGTCCAGAACAAGAGAACATAAAAGAGCTGTTTTCACAGGTGACAAGAACTCCATGTTGGCACAACATTGCGCGCAAACTAATCACGATTTTAATTTCGACGATGTCGACTTGTGGACTGCTGTTCTCAGTGGTCACACAGACTGTTTTTAGAAGCATGGCATTCCATCCGTGAACCGACACTCGATCAATGAACACGTGCACATTCCTGAGATGTACAAAATCCTGGCCGATCCCTAGTGGATTCTCGCCTTTCTAAAAAACATCTTACTTACATCTGGACGCCATTTGAACTTACGCTGAAGAAGGTTATAGTAATTTTTAAACGAAACGTCCGCTTTCAAATTTTAGTCAGTGACAACAACCTTTTTACTATTTTTAAAAAGCATTTCCTTGTGCACAAGTGAAGTACGCACAATAAATCGGAAATCAAAATAGAATACCGAGCAAACAAATAAAAACTAAGAAGATCTTTATTTCATTTATTTATTATTAACATTTATATTAATCATGAATCAGAGAGGGCGAACGCAATATCGTACTCAGGTACTGACAGTACGTAAGCTTCTTAGCTTGTGCCAGTAGATCGTGTCAGCATTTTTAGGAATCAAGAGAAACAAAACCGTCCAGCTTTCCGTAGCCTGTCCCAGGCTCCGAGATAGTGGGGAAAGCGTGAATTGAGAAAAAGAGCGCGAAAAAAAGCGAAGGGGTCCCGTGCGTCTTATTTTTGCGTTCCCTTTCTAATTTTCGTGCCGTCCCAACTATCTGAGAGCCTGGAACAGGCTAAGCATTCCAAGAACTCTTTGATCAGCGGTTTGGTTGCCTAGACACTAGACCCCTGACCAAACAGCCTGAGGTTTCTGCAAACCACACCCTTCCTAACATCCCCCTCCCCCCCAAATAAACCTCCCCACCTCGAAGAAAACCGCTGCCCCGATTTACTCTTGACTCAGGAATCGTACCAAACTCAAACAAAACAGAGTCTGAAAGACGGTGACAAAGATGCGGACGCATAGGTTCGCACTGCGTCCGTACAAAAATTAAAACCCACCCGGTAAACCATATACACCTTATTCCAAAATGGCGGAAAATACACTACTCTTTTGTCTCATTGTTAATTGGCCCTCGTTGCCTCGATCCCATCTGCAGAATTCAAAGGAATATTCGGCTTAAAACGAGGCAACAAGGGCCAATTAACATGGAGACAAAAGAATAATGTATTTTTCGCCATTTTGGGATAAGGTGTATATAATTCTTAGTTTGGAGATAATTCCTTTCGCTCAGTAATTTACCCAGGATAACAAAATGTACAGAATGCGGGTAGAATGTTTAGGTTTACTCAGAATACGAAAAATTGCATTCTATTAGGGAGTCGGAGTCTATTATTCCTAAATAGGAATAAGAATAGCCAGGAGGTTTCCAAAATAATGTGCCTGGGCCTCTTCTTTCATCTGTACACACATTTTAAGACGTATCCGGCACGGTGGAAACCTTGACGTACTCCCATTTAGGATCTCAAACTCAAAAACATTTTTCTTAAAACTTGTGCAAGCAAATTAAACCTGTTATCATTACAGAATAGGGCCAACTGAGAAAACTGAGCTGAGTGTCATGAAATATATAACTTCACCAAATTCAGTCTGTCGATATGTCCTGACTTCTGAACGCCTTATTTGTCATCGTTAAGAGCAAAAGAGATATTTCGGCAGCTATCCTAGTTACAAAGTTTACATGCATAGAGAGGCTTGAAGAAGTCACGTTGACTTCCAGCAAATATCTAGGCGCGCTGTTGCCGATAACCCTATCTGGAGACAGACTACAGTTTTCAATGCCCGGGCTAGACAAGAACGAGAGTCGACAAAGGTTCAAACTCTTTGGGAGCAGAAAGACGGTCAATGCGAGTTCACAAGAGTTAACCCAAACGACAGCGAAAGTTTCAACTTCCGTCGATTGTAATTAAGATCTGAGCAGGTTCAAACTCTTCAAGATAGAGTCCCGTAGATTGATTTTCAACTAATCCGAAGCCAAATGATAGCAAGGCGATTTGAACTCTTGTAGAGTATTCAGTTTCTATTCCATTTTTGTTTGGTCCATATGAAAATTAGATCTAACTGGGGAAAACTAAGTACTGGTTAACCCTGAAACTAATCACTCACTAATAAAATTTCCGACTTCCTCATTATTATTTTTTTTTAATGGCGCCAAAAAGTGGGGGGGGGGGGGGGCTAAAGCCCCCTCAGCCCACCCCTCGCGCGGTCCCTGTTCAGTAGTTTCTTCAGTCGGCGCAGTTGATTTAGCTGGTGTGGCTGGTACATTTTTCAGACAACGTCCAGGACTCGTTGATGGCAGCCCGTGTTTCGAACTCATACAGTATCTTCTTCTCAGCCAAGTAAAACAGCCTCCTCCAGCTATATTTCCGCCACCGATAGAAAATTCCAACACTCAACTCCAATGCAGTCAGGCGAGCATTCAGGGTCAGACACCACTTGCCTTCACAGTAGGACAGTGTCAGAGGGAGACCAATTCGCATTAATGTGCCATTTCCGTAGACACCAGCTCGGAGAATGTGGGCAGAAATGTATCCTTCAATACTTGCTGTCACTTCGGCGAAGGGCTCAATCTGACAAAAAGTACGATCATTTTTAAATGGAAGAACACGCTTTGAATCTTAGATAAATAACACTGCTAATAAAATTCATCGTGTCCTCTTGTGACATTCACGTCCCAGGTAATAGAAAGCTTAGCCTAAAAACTTGGAATAACATTTTTTTTTCCAAAGACGTGGACGCAGATGTTTCCTTTGTCCACTCAAAGGACAAATTAAATACAAGTTACTTGTTCAGTACACGACCGCTGCGATTGCCCGGCTAACAGCGGACCTATAAAGGATTGTTGTTGGTAACAATGACTTTCTGACTGTCATATGGATAACTGCCTGAACATAAGTCATCTTTAAGGTCAAGTACCGTATTTTCTCGATTAAACGCCGGGGGCGTTTATTTAAAACTCAGCCTCGTAGACCCGGCGTTTATTCGAACCCGGCGTTTATTCGGGGCCGGCGTTTAATCGAGAAAATACGGTAGATGCTGTAGAGTGTGGTATTTATGTCCCTGATACATGAATTTCTTGTGTTATTTGCTGTGACGTCATTGGACAGTTTTGGGACTTTTTGTCCATCTTTTGTATGTCTGCTTTTTAGTCCGTCTATTGTGGGTGACATTGTAAGTTTGATCAGCTGCCATCTATTGTTTGATTGTTGCACAAAGCTTCAGGTTTTGAAGACATAAATTCCTAAGATCTTGAAATTTGTTGTTTTCGATTCTCTGTGGTGCCTCCTTGTGCGGATTTTTGAGGTCCTTGGTAAAGCTGCATTCATCATTCAAGCTTACTCCACCCCTACACTATGGAGAATGCTTAAGATCTTAAAACATTTATAATATATAGATTAATCCAAGACTAAAAGCGGAGCTCCACATTTTTTCGCTGCTACTGATGAAGTTCTGAAAATACTCTCATTGAAGTCGTTATATTAAAAAGACAAAATTTGTTTTCCCCTCTGAGAATAGAATACGAACCGTTCGCGTCAGAGCAACGTGCGAAAGATCGCGTGATACATCCGTTGAGCTAAGCTAACACGTCACCTAAATTCGCGTTAATTGTAATAATTGTTTATTGATCGCAGCTTGTTTATTGCTCTCAGCTCGATCGAGGTAAACACGAAGTGTTTTTCCAGGGAAAATGTGTTAGGAACGCCGCAAAAACCATGGCTGTGGACAGAAAAAAACAGAAGGCACTAGCTCTGCCATATTTGGTGTCGGGACCGGGGCGAAATGCTGCGAACTCAAGCGTTGTGCCGACCGAGTTCACAGAGGAGAACACAACAAAGATAAAGTCCGATAAAAAGTTTTTGCAACTTGAACTTTTCGCCTTCCACCAAAAAGACAAATGAGTACTCTTTCTATTCCGCTATAATTAAATTTTGCTTTCTTGTAATTTTAGAGTTAATTTATTTCTTGCATACAGAAAACAAGCAGGAGGACTTCTTTTAATAAGGACGTTCGCGCTAATTGTTTCTGCGCAGACTACTGCGCACGCAATTCCCGTCACGATGTCATGCCACGTCATGCATTGAGCGAGCGCGCTGTTGCAGAAATGTAGAGACATAAAGCGTTAGTGGGCATGTTAATATCTATGCATGGGTTTAACTCTCTTAAATGTTCGGTTCCCCCAGATTTTCTTTTGATAGACCACTCTCTTTATCGATTATCTACGTTTTGTGAAAAATTGCCCACGCATCACCGAATTTCGCTAATATTTTAGCTGCACAATGTTGGCAAAGCCCACCTTAAAAGTTGAATTTAACTGAAAGGATGACATCGGTTCAAGTAACTTACTTCAGTTACAGACTCACTTATATGAAATTTGACTAAGAAAGTGGGCGTACAGCGAATCGTTTTTATTTTATTTTCAACTAACAACCACTGAGGCCACGTTGAGTCACCAGGACCGATTTTTCAAAATTAGGGTAGTTTTTCATGCGCTTTATTTCGAAAACGAAGTCGGTGACCCCCCAATTTTTTTGCGTTTCTGTCATAGGTAACTCATCATCGTCTGACTGTAGCAAATTATAAAAAAATTCTGTTTTGTAGAAGATTTTCGCGCGAACGTCCTTACGCGTCTTAACCGGACGCCCAACCAATACCCACAATTTGGGAGGTAATTAGATAGTTTCTTGGACGGTTTTTTCTTGGATGCGTGGGTTAAGTGTTTCATTGGTAAAGGAAAAGGTGTTTATTCTAAATTAGTAAACCAGATTTCGAGTTTTATACCTGTACGGCTAACTTGGGTGGAATCAACGAGTTCCCTTCAGGAGGAAAGCTCAGCTTGTACTCGACTCTGACTGTTAAGCTGGAATCCACTCCAAGTTTTAAGAAAAATATAGAAACAGAAATGGGCTGAAAATAGAATGAAAATGAGTGAGTATTCACAAAATCACATAAACACTTCTCCACATTATAGTACTGAAAAGATTGAATCCCAGGGGTATCAGTAACTACTACGTTGAGAATGGTTTCTACGTGGCACCATGATTCCTTAACACGGTGCGGCACCTTTGATATCAGAAAACCGCTAAAATTCACTCACAAATAATCAACACGGAAACGTATATAAACAAATGTCTGTCAAAATGATCGTGGTGCAAATGTGAAGTTCAATGAACAATAAAATTTCATACCCAACTGGAATTTTAGATAGAGTCTAAAAGTCCTGTGGTTATAACTATCGCTTAGATACTTTTGAAGCTTGAAACGTTTGACAGGGTAAATAATCTCCACCCACCCCCTCCCCCACTCGCCGTATCCCTTCCCCAAGCTGAATAGGAAATGAAAAGCAGTTACTTACTATTTTTATTTTCAACTGACTCCCTACATGAATTTCTTTTCCTTCCTCCAATTGGTTTTGTTTGTACGTCTTGTTAAACACGGTGAAGCTTTTACTTCCTATAGCAAGCTTGCCTTCGACTTCTATTTGCAACCCTTTTTCATCTTTCACCGAAACGTGAGCAGTTCCCTTTATTTTGATTCCAAGAACTTTCTTCTGAAACAATATCACCGGGAGAATGACACTTAGTTTAGCGGGCCCGGCCTTTTGCCAAACTTCAGCAACCACGCTGTTTCCTCGTCGTATCCGGCTCAGAGGGGCTAAGGACGAGTTTGTTGAGTTATTTTGTTGAATGGACAATAACACATTTGATGGCGTTTCTGCAGGGTCTTCGTAGACAGACAAAATAGCCGCAGTTTTTGAAACAAGGGGCTTTACAGAAAGGTGGGACTTATCCGCTTCAGATTCGGCGTACCCGAAGAAGTCGGTTTCAATGAGTAAGACGTGGGTTTTTAAAGTTATTTTCATCATCGTAACATCAAAACCACCTTTACTGTAAATCAGCTCTCCCAAATGTAACTGTCCCGAAAAATGAGCATGACTCTCTGAGATCATTCCATTGCTCTTGTTAATGGACGCAAAATCAGAATATTTCATGTGCAAATCGATTTCTGATGACATGTTTACGAAATCTAAGTGATTGAAATGATTCTTGATGAAAACTACGTCCTTATCTGAAGTGTTTGCTTCCCTGTTCATTTTCACGGAGCCAGGAAGCAAAGGAGATTCTTCAGGTTTTGAGTCAGCCGCTTTTTGTCCATCCACCTTTTCATAGAGGTCGCGTCTCACAGTTGGGAGTAGCTGTTGGAGGATGCTGAATACCAGTCGCAATTGTTCTTTATCCGTGGAATTACTTCCATAGACTTCAACTGACTCGCCTGCCCCGTAGTTTGGTGTTCTGACAATAAAGAATCAGAAGAGAGCAACAGAGGATGAAGGGGTAAGAGAGTGAATCTCCCATATAGGCCCCATTCCCATCCTAATCCCTCTTAACTTATTTTTAGTAACAAAATTCAAATTTCAAAAAGTTATATCTTTTGAGTGGATAAACATGTTTTTAAATTTTTTTTACAGTTTTGAGCTCTTTGTAACAAGGTTATTCAGAAACCGCCATAAGGTATCCCATAATACTGAAAGCAAAATTTGGCGCCAACTTTGTGACGTCATTTTACCGGCAAAAAATGTCAAAATTGGAAACACTAAAATATGAAGTTTTACAGAATGACGAGTTCTCTATCGCTGCGAAGATTCAGGGTAATTGCTTTAAAAATCAATAAGTTGAATTTCCTGCCATTTGTTACTAAAAATAACTTAAGAGGGATTAGGACGGGGATAGGGGGAATGACGCTCTCTTACCGTCTATCCTCTCTTGGAAGAGAGCTATCAAAAGGAAAGCACTTTCTTATCTTAGGGAATGAAGTTGAAAACCCTGCAGCATCACAGCAGGATTGCAAAAGAAATAGATCCGACTAAACTTCCACAGCAAACCTGCGCTTCATTATGCCCACGTACCCCAGCTCCACCGCCTAAGAGGGTCGGGCTTGACAGAATCCCTCCTCCTTCCCTACCTTTCTCCCCCTCTTCAATGTGATCAGTTTTGATCCGTTGGGTGGGCTACATCCCACTTTAGTGAAATAACCGCTCAAATATACAATAAGCCTCGATTTCCACCGCTCACTCGGTTATCAAGCCTTATATACTATATTCGTGGTGCAAACTTCTCCACTTTTAAGGGAATCAATTATACGCTTTTCCAAACCTGAAAACTAAATGCTATAAATATAAGTAATCATATTTTAAAAAAAATTAATAACAATATTAACCTTGAATGAAGCTGGAGTCGAACAAGGAAGTAGTCTGTCATTATTTGGACGCCTTTTATGTCCACATTTCCACCCACGTGGGACACGTTGAATTTCATTAGGAACCAGTACTCCTCTGACGTCTTGTTAAGAGCCCGGATGCCAACTATTGCGCGGATAGTACCTGGAATGAACAAAAGACAGACAGTTTTAACTTCCATGGGTATACACTAACAGTAATACCGGGAAAGATACCTGTTAACAAATATTCTCTCCTTTAATCGTTCTTGCAGAGAAGATAACGGTAATTTTAATATTCTTTGCATCCACTGTTATCAAAACAGTTTTAAAATCTATAGCTCTTTTCCGTGTTTCAATGTACTTTCAGTACGTCTCAGTTACTGCAGATCGCATTGATAGCAGACAAGGGCCGGAGGGTTTGATAGTGGTTACTTTAATTGTATTTGAAGTGTTAAAATAGAAGTGATAAAGAAATAGTAATGAAAATAATCACCAAGCATCTAATTTTATCATTTGGGATTTCGCTATTTTTTTAAGGCCCATGATGACTTTTGATCGAAGTGACCGTTATCTGATAACGTTCAATATTTATGGCAATATACTTAGAGAAGATACTTGTTCACAAGCATTCTTTTTGTTATTCAAGTTTGTTAACCATTAAAACAAATGCTCTTTGTTTCAAAAGCCAATCGACCTTTGATTGGAACATTAACGGCAGCAGCTGACGCCAACGGTATCTACGCAATAAATGAGATAAATGAGACCGATACGGATTCCTTACCTAATTATTCAGCTCAGTGTATAAAAGTTGGAGTATGTTGCTTATCTAGCTAATATCGTAAGCTCTTGTACTTACAGTAAAGATGGCAAAAAGTTCCTATCACTGAACAAAATAATTGTATCGGATTACAGATGTTAACCCGAGTCCCTCGAAGGATTCCTGAAAAATAGAACTAATCGCTCCAAAGATATCACGACTGAGTACAATACATTTATTAGTTACTACCCCAACAGGCACGCTTTCCAGCCGTTTTACGCATCTCATTGGTTCTCTATCATTCGATATCCAGCGCGCCCTCTTAGAATAATTGTTAAATATCGGCGACGTCCAGAAATATCCCAACAACAACTAAAGGCTTCTTGATTTGCAATCATAAGAGACGCACATATATTACTGTTATCAATTTTGAAGTTGTGTAATAAGCGATACCCGTGCATCCACATACTACTGTAATTATCACTAGGTGGTTTTCGTAATATGGAAAAATAACGGGTTTTGCCTTTAGGGTTTCTAGAAAATCAATAACAATAATTTGAAAATGGAGTTCCCGCTTTCATACTGGTTTCGTTCCCAAAGAGTTTTAATCACAACATATAAAATCCCATTACTTTATTCGTTTTGTAAAAAAGTCTTCAAATGATAAAAATCGAATCTATAATACCTTTTCTTAATGGGATGCCCGAAGGTCTGACTGTATCTTTAATTCGGAATGCGGTAAGGACAAGAGAAATAAAAATCATATTCTCTTGGTAAGGACAACAAATACATATTAAGACAAAAGTGAAAAGTGTTTTAAAACAAACGCACCCTTCTGTATTTCTCCCACGTGTACTTCTATGTCCTGATCCACTTGATATGTCAGTGTTTCGCCTTCTTTCAAATTGACTTCAACCAAACGAGCATTTGGCGTCGCTTTCTCCAGCGAGAAAACCACAACCAAAGAAACCACCGCTCCTAGTAAAAAAGTCACTGTTACACTGACTGCAGCGACTTTGGTTTTACAGGAAGAGTTATTCGAACTCTCTGCGTCGCTGAATTCCACTTTCGGCATGGGTGCGTTTTCGTCAACCATGGCACACCGTTGAAATGCTTAGATCATCGGGCAAGTGTAGAGATGAAGAGACGAGGGCGATGACCGAACCAGTCCCTTTTGTAAGTGATTGATCGACTGAAACAATTTTCCGTGCACGTCCGATTCAGTCGAAAAATGAGGTGCTGGTCGACTCAAAAATGTAGCAGAACAAGTAGCTGAAGTTGTTTTTGACTAAGGAATGTTGTGCTCCTTTGGCGCTAAACGGTCGGTTATCATTATAATATTGCACAAATTCCGCCGTGCGTTTCCATAAAAGGCTCATTGTCTGGAGAATAGACTTCATACTTTTCCAACCTTTCAATTGCAGAGTTCACGGACCGTGAACCTTAACATTGCCAGTCTGGGCAAGACATTACCAGTCTTGAAACGAAACAACAATACCATGTTTAAATATTAGTTAAACTCAGGGGGTACTTAAGAAAACTATATTACGTAAATTGCCCAGTGTTGTACACATGTGGAATGTAGCTTTGTCTTAAGAAATATTTTTATCTAACAACAAGCTGCAAATGAACGTGCGTTAGAAAACATAAATGTGTGATGTAATATTTCAAAAACGAGTGCGAGTGCTTCATCAGGGTATCCAAACACAGAGAAACAGATGAAAACAAATGAAACAGATGCTTTTATTGTTTCGAGGTGTTTGGATACCCTGATGAAGCACGAAGCACGAGTTTTTGAAATGACTTCTCAGTCGCGCATAATAAACAATAGATAATCAACACTTTACTGACAAGCAAAATTTGTTTGCTTTTTTGTGCACAAGCTTGTGATTAGCACGTAGTTGGTTCTTTGCAATACCGTCAAAAATGCCACGTTTTTCGCAGACCATTTATGGCAATGCCGTTATATTTGCATTGGCGTCCTTTTCAATCGCGACAGAACTACCGTCGAAATCATCCTGTTTCGACTGCAAGAAAGTTGTAGAGACAAAAAATCCTTACTGGCCCTGTGCAGGCCTAAAAGTAAACTTCAGGAAGGTAAGTCAGAAAGCAGCAAGTGAAGCGAGTTAAAAAATTTACTGTTATCCAGCCGGGAAGCGCAGGAATTCAAAGATTGCCTTCACCGAGTGCGAAGACTTGAAGAACAGTTGGAGCTTTTCCAGCAAGTCTCAGGTACAATCGACAAAAAACATTTTCCGCAGTGTTTAGCAATGTTCACGAATAGCTCTGTAAACGTAAATCTCATGAACTGCAATGTAAACGCAAATGCTAACTGCAAACAATGATTTATCATGGAAGGTAATAAACCTTTGTTGAAGCACTGCATTGTTTATGCTAATTGATTTTCAAACACGCGTGTTTGAATTGGATGTCCCCACTACGTGTGTTTGGATATCCAAACACGCATGATTTCATCTCTTCTTTACCGGGGTATAAAGGGCCATCCATGTGACCCAAATGGGGCCAGGCAATTGGTTTATTACCTCATGCATAATTAATGAGTTTGACAAGTGCCATTGCGTATCCGGAATTTATCCACGACTGGGCATAACTGGGCTTTGGATCATCGATCATCGTTAGGCTGCACTGTATACACGATTTTTAAATCCATTAATGATTCAAAGTACTTAATACTCAACTCTTAAATCAAATATAATAGAAATTCTGCCATAATTTTGAAGTCCAAAAGAAGAGATAATTGCATGTCAAAAGTATTTCAAAGTCTGTGTTTCTGAATTCGAGAGATATGGAAATGCTAAGAGCGTTTTCAGATTTTTGCTCATTTGTTGACCAAATACATCATTGCTAAGTCGAGGTTTAAGCACAAAAATTCATTAGTGGTAGCTCAGTAACATTCTCCGTTTGACGCACTAGAAATAAGCTGGCTTTATAATAGTAGTAACACAATTATGATTGGCAATTCACAATGCCAAATTAAAAATTGGAAACTCAAGTTTACAAGAATTGGATTAATAGAAGACAAAAGAAAGTATTAAAAGCCTTGGAATGAGTAGCGAAGGACACAAACAAAACAGCAAAGGAAGGGAAGCAATTTGATTGATACACTGATATTGCAAATAGAGACAAACGCTCTGTCAGGAACTTTGGAATAGAAAAACGAACATTCGCAGCTCGAAACTGATCCATCGATATTCTCTTTGATGTCACTGTTTTCAGCGTTCTGATCCAACAATGTTTTATATTAACGTGATTCCCTAGTAGTTAATGAAATGAGAATACGAGCGCAGTAGTCAAATCTTCATATAAATTTAACAGAAAGTTTTTCCAGTCAAAATCTCAAATCTTCATCTAAATTTGATTGGGAAAGCTCTTCCAGTCAAAATCTCAAATCTTCACTTAAATTTGACTGGATGCAAACCTAGTCAAATATTCACACACACTTGCTTTAATGCGACCCGTCCATCGAAGTATTGGTATGGCCCCTCTTTCTCGGAAAAGCAGGAAGTTTTTCTGAGAAACATGTCTGTTGAAAACAGGAAGTTTATGATGAAATGGGACTTTCCCGATGAGTCATCAGATTGTCATGTAATATCAGATGAACTTGTATTTGAAGTAAAGTTTCTCAGTGAACACCAGTCAAATCTTTACCAAATTTTTCCTAGGATTTTTGACTGAAAAATATTCAAAGTCTATTATGACCGTAAGCATAACTTGTCACACCATTTTTATGAATATATCTTTTGTCGTCGAAGCAGCTGAGTGATATTTTATCCAATACATAGCTACCAATTCGATTAGTCTACAGGGACTTTCCCGAGGAAATGAGTCATTAAGTTTTTCAATTGTTTTTCTAACGCGTTAGACAGTTCTTTTTGTCTTGAAAACCACAGGGACTTTCCCGAGGAAATGAGTCATCAGATTGTTATGTAATATTAGATGAACTTGTATTTGAAGTAACGTTTATCGGTGAAGTTTATTGGTGAAGTTTATTGGTGAAGTTTGTCGGTAAAGTTTGTCGGTAAAGTTTATCGGTGAAGTTTGTTATTTCTTAGAAAAGTAGACTTGTGCTATATAATAAATGAAAAAATGTTTATGGCACTCTATATTCAATCAACAGTAACAGTTCCACATTTTTTATAACCGAAGCCAATTCCACACCCATATGACCAAACGCTAGTACTAAATTGATATTTATTGTCTGTGATTTAGTTGATTGGGTTGATGTGTAAGTGATTGATTGAGTTAAATGGTCACTGTGTTTTACTTTTAAAGAAATAGGTGTATATCGTCTTTTGACTTTGAAATAGAGCACTGTTATAGTTAATATGCGGCTATGATTTGGAATAATTATTTTATCACAACCATTCAATAAAAATGTGTTCCCATTTTTTGTATTCAAAATCCCATTTATGTAATGAACGGAACCACTCAAACGATGTCCGTTTAAAGATAAATCTGTTTCCATCACCAATTTTCCATTCTCAATTACAAAAGCGGTGTCATAGACACTTGGGTCAACGTTTGAAATTGTTTCTTTTACACCATAAACAATAAGATGTCCAATTGTTAAAAGTGATGGAAAAGTAACTGTACCGTGTAGATCGAGATAAATAAATTGTGGAGGCGAGCTACCCCATCGGTGAAAATTGATAACTGTTTTGGTATAGTTTTCGAATGTTTTTGTTGTATAATTAGAAATTGAAATCGTAGTGCCTTGCACTGCCACACTCAACTCACTCATTTCCGGCGGAAACCATTCAACTACCAAAGTATAGTAACCGACTGGAAGTTTATAAAGGTTAAAACCGAGGCGTGATTGGTACTGGTTTGGTGAGCTTTTTTGAAACAGGAGTTTAAGTTGGTAAGCTTTTTTATTAATTTGGTGTGGAGAATTGGAAAAATCAACAATACCCAAAACCTGAATATTTGATTCACTTGAAGATTCGTCGTCGTTTTCCATCAAGTATCTGAAGGCGTCTTTTTTTTGTCCTGAATTAATAATCTGAGATTCATGAATTTTTTGAGTGACAAGATTTCTCAAATCTGTTATTTCATTTTCCATTAACTCAACATTAACTGCGGATTTCGAATTTTTTGAATCGGTTTGTAAGTTAATAATTTTATTGTTATTTAAATTCAAGTCTCCCGACATACTTGTTGTGCCATCAAGTTTGAGATAATTTTTTTGTGAGTTAGTGATTCTCTGAGTGATATATTCTACAGTAGCAACGTCTTTTTGGTTTACTGGAAATTTGACATTGGTGATTGTATTATCTTTCATATCGATAGTAGTGTCCTTATCTAATTTTTTCACAAGCTGATTATCGACATATTTTTTATTTACTCCATGGTCTGAATTAACTGGGTCTTTGATATTTGTTATGAAATGGTTGTTCATGTCTAAAGATTGTAGCATAGACCCGCCTTCTTTTTTACTCAAGAATATATTCCGGGCTGTATTATAAGAGATGGCTTTATTCGTGTTTCCATGAATTGGGTACGGTTGTGGTTGTAAAATTAGGTCTCCGTTCATAGTTGCTCCTGTCTTTTTCACAAACTGAGTTGTATCCGCACTTGGAATCTTAGCTATTTCACTATCTAACTGGCTTTTTGTAACCACATCATTATTATTGGTTCCTTGTTTTACATTCACTAATTTTTTATTCTGCATATCATAATCATTATTAGCATCTAATTTAAATCCAATGCCAGGTAAACCTCTAACACCTCTCACAGCTGTAGAATGCTTATAATTTAATACTCCGTTGTAGAAACTCATTTTATTAACTCTTCAGATTATTTTAGTGAAATTTTTTGCGTTGAATTTTCGTGGCTTATCAACATACAGAAAAGTGTACGGTTCTTTTGTTGCTGAGAGGTAGTCGTCTTTGTTGATGTTCAATTCTTGACATATCCTACTCTGTTCATTCTTGCTTGGAAAATCGAAAATGCAGTAATGGGAACAGTTTAATCTGATGGTTTTGTCTGTATTGTAAAAAGACTGAGACAGATAGATACAGCTGCAATTTTTATTTCGAGAGTTTGTGAAATAGTTTCGTATCTCTTGATCATTTTTGGTTCCGGTGTTGAGGTAATCATCGAAAATGATTAACTTTTGATTTCCATCATCCATGTCATGTAAAGGAATTATCTCACCGTTGCTAGCTTCAATGATATTATAACCGTATTTTTTTGAAAGAGGTTCAAATGTTTGTAACAAATATTGATACTTATTCTGTTGCAAGTTTTTAGCATACAGATGGACCTTGTCAAAAAATAACAGGGGTTTGTTTATCATGTGAAGCAAAAGATTGGTTTTACCACTCCCACTCGGAGCGCAGATCAACATTCTGAAGCATCTATCAGGCATGAAAGCATACAACTGGGTGAAATTACTGTCTTTATCACCTTCAACGTCATAGTTTGGTATTTCCATTTTATTGATTCACAACAGAATTTTTTCTCAATAATTTTATGCAACTCGCCATGCAACTCGCCATGCAACTCGCCATGCAACTCGCCATGCGACACGCTATGCGAGCTTTTTTATATTCAATAACCCATTTTTATTCAAAAATAATATTTTTGTTTCGATTAAATAAAATGAGTCTCCTCAAGTGGAAAGAGATGGCTGAAAAAAGATCGAAAATTGGTCAAGATGTCAATACTATCAGGGAAACGCTGAAACAAAAGAAAATAACCGATATAATGAGTGACGTTGAAGCAGAGAAGCTTTTCAAACCAATAACATCCGGTTTAAAGGAGTTGATGCAACCTCAACCTATGAAAAGACGGTTGCAAAGGAAAAAAGCAGAGGTTCCAGATTATGGTATCAATATCGATGATGAAGAAATACCAGATTACAATCTTGAAGATTTGTTTGATGAAGGGGTTCAACCACAAAATACGAAACAGCTTGTTCCAAAACCACCCTCTTATGATGAGGTTCTCAAAGATTTGGAAACAGGAAAAAAGAAAATATTTATCAATCCGGAGTATATGCAACAACTTGAAGACCCCCCAGAATATGAAGAAGATGAAGTTCCAGATTATGAGATTTTTGAAGAAGACAGAATAAATGAGACTTTGGATGAACTTGGAATAACCAACTATGAGGACATTGAAGCACAACTTAAAAGGGATGACATGACAGAAAAAACAAGGCATTCTTTCTTGTCAAAGAAAATCGAAAATGCGGTCAAGAAAAGACAACAACTTCCAGGTTATAAAACACACATTACAAAGCAGTTGAACAAAGGTTTGATAAGCCAATCTGAAGCACAGTTTAGAAGAAAGGTCATCGATGACGCTCGAAAAGTTCTCAACGATTATATCAACTATAACAAAAATAAGTTGAAGAGTATCAAAGGCTCTGGTCTCAAAAGAAAGCCAACAAAGCGAGGTGGAAATGTAAGTGTTGTTTTTATTAATCCTAAAGAAGCCCTCAAAAAGTTAGAGTTAATTGTTGGATCAATTGGTGCTGGTAATAATAGCATTGAGCTTAGAAACACCGGTGTTGCTATTCTCGATATTTTATTGAGAAATTACATAATCAACAAACATCATTACAACAACATTTATAAAAACTTTTTCATGTGAATATATTAAAAATGCAACTACCATTGGTATTATCTTCTCATAACGTCAAGAAACAAACAAAAAATAAGCCTAGTGATTTTACAATCAGATATACCCAACCGATAATACTTGATCCAAACAGACAATATGAACTCGGTTTAGGCCGAATCATATCGATGTCTTTCACATGGTTCAATATCACATCAGAGTTGAACAACCAAAAAATAAAATACTCTTCTGATGGTGGGAATACTTGGAAAGATATAACCTTTCCAGCAGGTACATGGAATTATGTTGGTTTCAATGATTTTATCAAGGAAAAGACAAAAACAAAGACTTCAGACAAAACTTCATATCCAATAACCTTAAAATTTAACAACACAACTTTCAAAACAACAATAAATCTCGCGCCAAACTATCAACTAGACCTCACAACATCAAATTTCAGAGATCTAATCGGTTTCAACAAACAAATTTTAACCAGTTCTGAAAATGTTGGTGACTACACACCAAATCTCAGTCAAGATACGGAGATTTTGAATATACATTGCGATCTTATTTCAGAGAGTCTTGTTGATGGGGATGAGACAGATATCATCTACACCTTTGGCACAAATGATTTGCAACCATCCTATGCTTTCACTAAAGAGCCTTTGAGAGTTCAATATTACCCAGTCAATAAGTATATCATAAACACCCTGCGGATATACATCACCGATGGTAAACGACGAATAATAGATTTGAATGACGCTGATACCTCATTTTCTCTAATTTTGAGAGAAAAAAAATTATAAAAGATAATTATAAAATGCTGACGTATAATTACAAACGAATTTTTCATCCGAGTCTTGGAAGATTTGTTTACAAACACAAAGGATCCGGTTTGATTGTGGACAATATTTTCAAACCGATGAAAAGGATTATGAGCACAGTTTTAAAACCTCTCGCTAAAAAAGCTTTGAAATCGGGGATAGAAAGTGCTGGTGATAAACTTGGTAAAAAAGTTGTTGAAAAAGTTGCTGAAAAATCAGGCCATCTTTTCATAAAAGACCTTCAGTCTTTGGGAAAACAAGTTCCAAAAGCAACAAACAAACAAAAAGAAGAAGATTACAACGTGATATTGAATAGATTGATTTCTGGAAGCGGTATGAAAAACGTGTGAAGAAAAACAAAATAAAAAAAAAAAGTTTCAAACAGATAAATAAAAAGATGACTTTCAGAACAAGTGATAAACTGCAGAGATATGAAATGGTTAAATTCTCCCCTGACAATATTATTGAACAACCTGGAAACAACAATTCTCAGAAAAAAACAGGATATAAATTCACAATAACCGACAGATCCACTTTTTTTGATTATTTCAACGGATATTTCGAGGTATCCAAAGAGCTCCAAAAGAAAGCCGATGGAGTCGGTTTTGCAGCTGCTGACCGAATTTCGATTATTAATGGGTCACATTCTCTCATCAAACACATGGTTATCAAATCTGCTGGTAAAATAGTGTACGATAGTGACAACATTCATAGAATCGCAAATGTTAAAAATTTGCTGGAGTATAGTGATGATTTCAGCAGGTCGGTTGCCAAAAATAGTTTTTGGTATCTTGACACAGATGATTCAACAGCAAATACAAATTTGGGTTTTGAAGCAAGGCGACTTTTAACTCAAGCAAAACAGAACAATGGTGGTGGTGGAGCCAAAAGCATAAATGAGATCATTCCGTTGAACAGATACAGTTTCTTTGAGGAATTGGAAGACAAGATGCTTCCTCCCATGCAGCTCACATTCGAACTGGACTTGAATGATGATGATGAATTGATTCACAAAGCAGCTGCTGCTGATGATGGGCGGGTGGTTGTCACTCGACTTTATCTTTGGCTTCCAAAATTGGTTCCGAAAGATAGTGCATACGGTGAATTTGTGAAAGATTTTCTCAAACCAACCAAATGGACGTACATGAAAGATATGTATATTCAGAGTGCAAATACAAGAGCAGTTCAAAACATGTTTCAAATTAGCCCAGCCATTGACAATGTTAAACATGTATTCATTTATCTACAGAGAACTAATGGTCCAAACAATGAGGAATCTGAGAGAACTCCTTACATTTTTGATACTTTCAAGCTGAATTCTGCAGATGCTAATAGCTCTCTTACATCATGTCGTTTGGAGTATGGAAACAGTACTTTTTATCCTGAATTGGAGTACGATGCCGATTCAAAAGTGAGAATCTTCAACGATCTAATGTCTTATGCTTTTCGAAAGAATGATCTGAACACAGGAACGCAGTTGAATATACATAATTTCACATCTCTTTACGGTCTTGTCTATTTTGATCTAACCTACCAAAAAGAGGCTGTTACTCGAGATCCAAAACAACTGATTTTGAACTACAGATTGAATACGGCACCAACAGCTAATGTGAGAGCTCATGCCATCGTATTTTATGAAAGTGAGGTTATTGTCAACAAGGTTGGAAATGAACTTATGATGGTCTGATTCAAAAACAAAGTTGTGTTTTTCTTGAATTTATTTTATTTTGTACAGATAAAATAAATATGACTCAATTGTATGAGATTAACGTTACGCTTTCCGAAAATCAGAAAACGAATCTAAGTAAAGCTTTCCACAAACGTGAAACAATCATCTTGAGGTTGACAAAAGATGCCCTCAACGGAAGTGATACTCTTTATGTGCCTGTAACAACTGTGAAGAGGTTGGAAAAGAACCGTGCAATGAATAAGGGAATGGACATAAAACTGTCAAAGACAAACATTAAAAAACAGGTCGGTGGTTCACTTTTGAGTTCAATCTTGACACTTGGTCGAACTTTTGGACCAACATTAGCAAAGACTCTAGGATTATCAGCTCTTTCCGGTGTTGCTTCTGAAGGAGCATCTCAGATTGTCAAAAAGATATCTGGAAGAGGTGTACAGACAGGTGGTTTTCTCATTCCAAATTCCAAAATAGATCAACTTATCGCTCATAAACATCTATTAAGTGATAAACAGAAAAAGGATATTCTCAATGCCCTACAAACAGGCTCTGGTGTTCATATAAAACCAACAAAAGTACAAACAGGTGGGTTCTTAGGCACTCTTCTAGCATCAATCGGTATTCCACTCGCCCTTGAGGCTTTCAAAAAGATAACAGGTTCAGGAGGTCCCAGAATCGGAAGACCTCCTAAACAAGATGGTGGAGCAGCTCCCAGACTTGGAGCGTATCAACCACTACCTCCATTTTTTGGAACATGGGAACAAGCGGGTGCTGGAAAAAAAGGTTGGAAAAAAAAAAAGTTGGGAAATGGGTTGCTTCTAGGGAAAAACAGTCCATTCAATGGGATTCCACTGTTGGGGACAATCCTTTGAAATTCCACAAAGACATACCCTTAAGCAACCACGATCTGTTAAGATGGTGTCGCCATCTTAAAATACCAATAGACAAAGGTGGTGTGTTGTCAAGAGACCAAACTGTTCCACACAACCACAAAATGGCGCTATTCATTTTCAATCTTGAGCCGTCATACATGAGTGGAAGTCATTGGGTTGCAACACATGTCAAGAATGGGAAAATCAATTATTTCGACAGTTTTGGGTTGCCACCATTTCAAGAAATTGTAAATCACGCAAAGAAAAAAAATCTCACTCTAATTCATCAAAATAACCAGATACAAGCCTTGAATACAACGACTTGTGGATACTTTTGTTTATACTTTTTGAATGAGATGAATAGAGGTTCGTCATATTTTAACCTTTTGCAAGTCTTTGATGTGCATGATACCACGAAAAATGAGAGATTCATTGAAAGATATTTCAAAAGTTTTTGAAAAATTTATGTAACCTTATTGTAAATGAAAACGTATTGCGTCAAACAGAGGAAACAAACTGAGTGTGTTGAGCCTTCGGGCTACAAATATGCAAAGAACGGTCGACTTATGTTCTTTTGCACATGCGCTGAATGTGGCATAACCAAAACAAGATTTGTGAAACAATTGGAGGTGCCGGGAAACTGATTGGCCCGTCTGAAGGGGCGGGCATTTTGGATACGATGGCATCGACTGGCACTGATATATTAATTCAACACGGTATTCCTTGGCTTGGGAAAAAAGCTGTAGAGATGGGGCGTTATTACGGTAGCGAAGCTCTAAGGAACCCAAAACTTCAGAAAAAGGCTCTCGATTATGCTTTGGATAAGTTGAATCCAATGATTCAAAATGTCGGAAGTCAAGCTCTTAATCAATTATCTACTAAAATCAGGCCAAATAGAAAGTATAAAACCAACAGAAAGGATTTGGATGGCGCTGGTGTTGATATACATAAACTAATTGGAAAAATACCAAAACCAAAAGCTGGATGGACTCCCGGAAAGTATAAATACATGGGACCATACAACCCTCTCGATAAACAGTTAGAGTATGATAGGAACACTGGAGAGGTCACCAAGTGGCACGTACAACCATACAATAAAGTGGATGAAATAGCAGCTCATCATGATATTTGTTATGATATGAGGAAAAACAAAGGTGAATGTGACAAACAAATGGTCAAGTCATTGGATGAAATACCTTATGGACAAATGCCAAAATGGGGACAAACAGCTCGGTTCTTGATTAATACAAAGCAGAAACTGGGTCTTGGGACAAAAAACGTAAAAGGCCGTCGAGTGAAGAAAACTGGCAAGAAAAATTAGCTGATGAGCTTCATAAGCCCATAAAACGTAACTTTACTCGACGGCGAGTAATTGTAAACCACATTGACAAAATATGGTGCTCTGATATTGTTGAGATGCAAAAGTTCAGTCGATGGAACGCTGGCTACAGATATCTTCTTATGGTTTTGGATGTGTTTAGTAAATATGGTTGGATTATCCCTTTAAAGGATAAGAAAGGAGAAACTGTTGCTAAGGCATTGAAAACCATTTTAAAAGAAGGTAGAAAACCACAATATCTTTGGACAGATAAAGGCAAGGAGTATTACAACAAACACATGAAAGACCTCTTAGAAAAGAATAAAATAACCTTGTACTCAACCGAAAATGAGGAGAAAAGTAGCGTATGCGAACGATGGAACAGAACAATCAAGTCCAAAATGTGGAAGGAATTCACTGCTCAAGGTAATACACAGTATCTTGACATGCTACCCAAATTAGTGAAACAGTATAACAACACCAAACATAGTTCAATAAAAATGACGCCGGCAGAAGCGTCGAGGAAAGAGAATGAAGGAACCGTTTACTTTAACCTTTTCGGTGATATGAAGCCAATTTCAACAAAGTCAAAATACAGAGTCGGTGATAAGGTTCGAATATCTAAGTACAAACGTCCTGTCTTTGACAAAGGATACACAGCCAATTGGACAGAAGAAGTTTTCACAGTCGACAAGATACAATACACCAATCCGATCACTTACAGACTCAAAGATCTCAGTGGTGAGGAGATATCAGGTTCTTTTTATGAACAGGAGATGCAGAAGGCTGTTCAAGACGTTTACCGTATTGAGAAAGTGATTCGACGAGACGCTCGAAAAGGTAAAGCTTTGGTGAAGTGGAGCGGTTACCCAGAAAAATTCAATTCCTGGGTAGATATTAACGATCTGATGTAAAAATAAATTTAAAAAAAAAATATTGCATACAAGAAAAGTAAAAATGACAAAAATTTTAACTCTTAAAGAAATTCGAAAAATGGCTGTAGGAAAAAATATCAGATTTTCAAACAAACTCTCAAAAGCAGAGCTGGCAAAAGAGTTAAATCTTGACGAAAAAGTGTATAAAAGACCAAGTAACGCAAGGGAGGTGTTTATTACCAATGTTGATACACAGGTCGTCACAAAATGTAAAAGCATCTATCAGTGTTCAAAAGTGTTGGGTAAAAGGTATGGTTCGGTTCATTATTTCGTAAATTGTGGAAATGCGTTTGTGGATAAGGATGGAAATAAGGTCAGATTGTCTTTTGCTTAAACTTTTTTCATTTCGTGAAACGTGAAATGAAAAAAAAAATCTTGTATATAAGAAAAAATAAATTAAAAAAAAAATCTTGTATATAAGAAAAAATAATGGATTCACAAACAGAAATGAACAAAGCTAGTTTGAAGAAACTTAGCAAATCAAAACTTATCAAATTGCTTCTAAATCAAAAGAAAAGGAAGCCTGAAATCATCATAGTAGATGATACCAAACCAGTTACAACACAAAGACCAAGACAACCCCCTAGCTTATTTGGTGAAGTACCTGAGATTAACGTCCCCATCCTCAAACCAACAGTTGTCACAACAACACTCAATAAGCTACCAAATGTGATTCAAAAAACGACTGAAAACGTTATTGATTGGGAAGAGTGGTTGAAAAATGCAGATGAAGCAATTGAAGCAATTAATGCAACAAAAAATGAGAGAAAAAATGAGATAATGAATATGTTCAAACTGACTTTCACACAGAAAGAACAAGCCCTGCGAGGGTTTACAAGATCATATGAAATTGGTCTCACAAACAGACAAGACCCATTAATTCAACTTCAGAACACCCGTTCAGTGATTAAGAACAATCTATCAAAGGTTCTAAATGAGATGAAAGGTCTCAAATTCAATGAAACGTTGAATATTACGTTTGAAAAACAGAATGGAGACAAGTTGATTGAAAAGGAAGCTTATTTCAATGCAAAGCCACAAACAGTAACAAACGAGACAGAGATTGCAAACTTGTTGCAAATAACACAACAACAGATTGTAAATATGATTCAGCAATGGATTTCAGAAGGCTCAGCATGGATTATTAAATCGATTGATGGTCATTTCATCAATGTTGTAAGGTACAGACCACTCAGAGGTTCTTCATATATTCCATTACCCAAAGAGCTGCAGAACTCAGCTAAAGGGATTATAAACATGAAAAATAATGACGATGAATGTTTTCGTTGGTGTCACATTCGTCACCTCTTACCACAGAATAAAGATCCACAGAGAATAAAAGAGTGTGATAAAAAATATGTAGAAAAATTGGATTACTCGGGAATTGAGTTTCCCGTTTCTGTAAAACAATACAACAAAATAGAGAAACAAAACAGTATCAATGTTAATGTCTTCGGTTATGAGGAAGGGCAACCGTATCCGATTTACGTTTCAAAAGAAAAGTTTGACTCTTGTTTGAATCTGCTCTTAATAACCGAAGGAGAGGCGAAACATTATTGTTTAATGAAGGATTTCAATAAATTTATGCACAATCAAACGAAGCACAATGGAAGAAAGCATTTCTGTATGTACTGTCTTCAATGTTTAAGCTCAAAAGAGCATCTTGAAAAACACAAAGTCGATTGTGTTGAAATTAATGGAAAACAAGCCATTAAAATGCCAGAACCTGGATCAAAAATTGCATTCACAAATTATCGTAAAGAGTTACCGACACCTTTCGTAATTTATGCTGATTTTGAAGCCATCACCGAAAAAGTTGGTGAGAAAGCTCCGCAAAAATCCTACACCGAACAATATCAAAAACATACAGCTTGTGGATATGGTTATAAAGTTGTTTGCTGCTATGACGATAAATTTTCAAAACCAATCAAAATTCACAGAGGAGAAATGGCCATTCACAAGTTCATGAAGGACATGTTGGCTGAAGTTAAATACTGTAAAAAGGTTGTAAAAACCCACTTCACAAAACCTCTCGAAATGACAGACGAGGATGAGGAAAGTTTCCAAAGAGCTGAAGAATGTCACATCTGCAAGAGACCTTATATCACAAGTGATGTTAGAGTAAGAGATCACTGTCATGTCACCGGCAAATACAGAGGCTCAGCACATAGAGATTGTAATCTAAATTACTCAATAACTGATAAAATACCTGTGGTGTTTCACAATCTCAAGGGGTATGACAGTCACTTTATAATGCAAGAGATTGGTGATATTGTGAAAAAGAATGTGTATTTTGATGAAGAAGGAAAAAAACATGAGATGAGCATAAATGTCATTCCCTGTAACATGGAGAAATACATGGCCTTCATGTTGGGTCAACACCTTGTGTTCATCGACAGCTTTCAATTCATGAGCTCGTCATTGAGTAATTTGGTGAATAATCTTCCTGTTGAAGCGTTCAAACACACGGGACAAGTATTTCAAGGTGAAAAATTGAGTTTGATGACAAAGAAAGGTGTATATCCTTATGACTATATGAATAGTTTTGAAAAGTTTGAGGACAGCAGGTTGCCGAAGAAAGAAGATTTTTTCAGTATTATGAATAATGAACATATCACAGATGAAGAGTATCAACACGCACAGACTGTTTGGAATGAATTTGATCTATCATCAATGGGAGAGTATCACGATCTATATCTCAAATCGGATATTTTATTGTTGACTGATGTTTTTGAAAATTTCCGCAAAGCATGTCAACAATACTATGGATTGGATCCTGCTCATTATTTCACAGCACCCGGTCTGAGTTGGGATGCAATGTTGAAAATGACAAAAACTAAATTGGAGTTGATAAGTGATGTTGATATCTTTCAATTCATTGAAAAAGGTATGCGTGGTGGAATCAGTTACATCACCAATCGATATGGAAAGGCAAACAACAAGTATATGGAAAACTACAATCCAAAGGATGCAACAAAATACATCATCTATCTGGATGCAAACAATCTATATGGTTGGGTAATGATTCAATATCTTCCAACAGGTGGGTTTGAATGGTTAACTGAAAAAGAGGTGGATTTATCCAAGTATAATGATGAGTCTGAAAAAGGATTGATATTGGAGGTCGATTTGAAATATCCAGAGGAGTTGCATGATCTCCACAACGACTATCCGCTGGCAGCAGAAAAAATCAAAGTAACTGAAGATATGTTGTCACCTTATTGTCGAGAAATTGCTGAAAAATTTGGAGTAAAGGTTGGACTGGTTAAAAAGTTGGTGCCGACGTTGTCAAATAAAGAGAGATATGTTTTGCATTATCGCAACTTGCAACTCTATATGTCTTTGGGGTTGAAACTAACAAAGATTCATAGAGCTCTCGAATTCAATCAGAGTCCATGGTTGAAACCTTACATCGATTTTAACACAAAAAAGAGAGCAGAGGCAAAGAACTCTTTTGAAAAGGATTTTTTCAAGTTGATGAACAATTCGGTGTTCGGAAAGACAATGGAGAATCTGAGAAAGCGAAAGGACATCAAACTTGTAACTGATAAAGAAAAACTTTTGAAGTGGGCCAGCAGACCGAGTTTCATAAGCAGCAAAATATTTAATGAGGATTTAGTTGCCGTTCATAAAATCAAACCAACTTTAACATTGAACAGACCGGCATATGTTGGAATGTGCATCCTAGACTTATCAAAAACATTGATGTATGATTTTCATTACAATTACATCAAAAGTCAGTATGGTGGCAAAGCTCGGTTGCTGTTCACAGATACTGACAGTCTGACCTATGAAATTGAAGCAGATGATGTTTACCAAGATTTTTGGAAAGACAAACATCTTTTCGATAACAGTGATTATCCAAAGAATAGCCCGTTTTTTGATGACTCAAACAAGAAAGTCATTGGTAAATTTAAGGACGAAGCAGCAGGAATCCCAATCGTGGAGTTTGTTGGTTTGAGGTCAAAAATGTATTCTTACATGAAAGACAATAAACAGGAAAGTCGCACAGCAAAGGGAATAAAAAAGAATGTGATAAAACAAAAAATACGACACGACAATTACAAAGATACGCTTTTCAATAAAAAGCAGATGCGTCACACGATGAGACTAATCAAAAGTGAAAAACATCAAATTGGTAGTTATGTATTGGATAAAATATCACTCAGCTGCTTCGACGATAAAAGATATATTCATAAAAATGGTGTGACAAGTTATGCTTACGGTCATAATAGACTTTGAATATTTTTCAGTCAAAAATCCTAGGAAAAATTTGGTAAAGATTTGACTGGTGTTCACTGAGAAACTTTACTTCAAATACAAGTTCATCTGATATTACATGACAATCTGATGACTCATCGGGAAAGTCCCATTTCATCATAAACTTCCTGTTTTCAACAGACATGTTTCTCAGAAAAACTTCCTGCTTTTCCGAGAAAGAGGGGCCATACCAATACTTCGATGGACGGGTCGCATTAAAGCAAGTGTGTGTGAATATTTGACTAGGTTTGCATCCAGTCAAATTTAAGTGAAGATTTGAGATTTTGACTGGAAGAGCTTTCCCAATCAAATTTAGATGAAGATTTGAGATTTTGACTGGAAAAACTTTCTGTTAAATTTATATGAAGATTTGACTACTGCGCTCGTATTCTCATTTCATTAACTACTTTCCCTGGAAAAAGAATCTGCCATAGATTTGTAATGAAAGTTGGCGCAAATATGCAACAAGTCGTGTAGTTGCTAAAATTGCAATCGTTTTAGTGGTAAACTGCTCTCTCTGTTTGTAGAGTTTTTAGTGCGTGCTGCTTGTTCATGTTCAGTATAATATCATTCGTGTTTCTATACGAGGACTGTAAGGGGGGGGGGGTGTCACCATGAATCTGAATGTCACCATGAATCTGAATGAAAGGGGCTTTCTCAGTAAGCTTTGAGACGGAATGGTCAATTGCTCACTGGTGTTCTCGAAAATGAATTCAGCTCCAAGTTTTTTCAGCAGAGGGAAGATCAAGGCGTCCTTCCAGTTGTCCGGGAAATGACCCGTTTGTAGAGAGCAAATTATTAGAGAGATTGTAGAGAGCCAATTATTACAATTAGTACATATATCTGTTAATTATAGATAATGTACTTTGAGAATATGTTACTCTTTGCAGATAAGACATTTCAGTTTACATAGTAAATTGTTCAGTATTTACTTTTTTATTAATTTTAAACTGGTTGTAATGCGCATTTCAAAATCTCGCAGATTGATATTTGCGCAATTTTCGTCGGATTTCTTTAAACTGTGCAAAATCTGATCATAGATTTTTACCTGCGGTTTGCCTGTGTCATATAAATAGAGAACGTTGACACACAAATAGTGACGTTGTTATTGTTATTGTATGACGAGATGATCGGAACCGGAAGTTTAAGGCAACCGCGAAGACTGTGTAGACCGAGACCAAACGGGATGACTATGGCAAGTGACCAAAAAAAAAACTGTCCGATTTATTCACCGGCGGTCGCCTATGGTGACGGCTCTGTTAATTTAAATGGGGATCACCGAGCTCGATTTTACAGTAGCGCTCGCAAAGTTCACAGCGCAATCTTCATCCAATTTAATATCCGAACGAGGACTGGCACAAGTTTCAAAATGGGGTCCATGGAGTGCCACGCACATTGGAATGGAGCAAATGAAATGTATTTCTTCACTATCCTGACGCAAGTTAAGTAAAAACTATCAGGATTTGCTGCCGCGTTTGTGTTTAAGTCAAAGTTTGGTTGTCCACGCGAAGTGTCAATTACTCGCTGAGTTTTGTTTGTGTGGCAGACATAAATTTCGCCACAATCTGGATTACAGCAGGTAATATAGAAGAAGGATCCTAGTCCTGAGAGTGTTTTATCCGTATTAAAATACTTGACAATTTCAGAGACTCAGCACACGTATTACATCCACTATCGAGTGATTTAGGGAGCTGGTAAAGCACAACAACTCGCCTACCACTCTTTTTTTTTATACGTACCAAAACCCAACTCACCCTTTTTCTTCAATTTATTTCTTTAATGGAGCGGAATCGCCCTTTTCTACCGTGGGAAAGGCAGGCTTTTTTCACAAAAAGTGCTATCTTTGATGTCGCATTGTTATGCGCAGTGCAAAACCAGGGAATCACCTCAATGACCTCCCGAAATTAGAGATAGAAAAAGCTTGCAAAATCTGACCGGCAGTAACCCTTGATCTCGTTACCTTCGGAATTTGAAGCTAAATTTGTACAAAGCATCAAATCCGATAACAACAGCTCCTTCAATTAACAATGCAGAATGATTATCGCGCATAAGAACATCGGGATTGGACAGCGGTCACTTGATTGACATGTGTTCGATTGCCTCCACCAATCACCGCCTTTTCTTTAAGAAGCGCGCGCTATGATTTAACAATAGTTCAACTGCGTTGCTAACACAAACAAACCCAAGTTCGCACTTTCATAGTCAGTGACTTGCCTTCCGAACAGTCTGCAAAAAATTGCTTAAGTGTTTTCACCATGGGGTTAGCCTTCAGCCGAAAGCGAGCGAGAAAGACCTTTTACGCGAAAAAACAGGTAAGCAGGGTTTGGAAATGTTTGATTATTTTTCAAAACTATGTGTGTAGAAAATTCTCGCGTTTTGCTCCATTTCTTTTTCAAGTTGAAATTTTCGCACGTGAAATGGAACTGGAAAATCTACGGTTTTCGTTTTGCAAAACTTTAAAGACATGTCAGACAAAACGTTCTTAGCCTTCGCGAGGTGTCACAAAACCTGAGGAGTCATTTTGCTTGCGCGTTAGTTAAGTAAGTTCAATTTGCGTGCAACAAAAAACTGGATTCATTTTACTTATTTTATTTTAAAGCGCGCAAGTAAGTATCGGGTAATAATGACGTAATTAAAGGGCGTCTGCAAGGAATTACGGGTATCCAAGTATCTTACTAAAATATTGTCTTTTCACAGACACCCTTTTTTTCATTATATCGTCAATCGCGAGCAAACAAACCGCGTGCGCAATCTCGTACCCAGTGTCCTCTGGCTGTTTGGTAAGCGGGCGGTCGCCAGGAGAGACTCTCCTGGTTGTTTGGTCAGCGGACGGTCGCCAGGAGAGACTCTCCTGGCGACCGCCCGCTGACCTTTCACGCGTGCGGGCTCTAGCGACAAGTAAATGCTGACGCTCGCGCACTCGCAATGCATGTTATTCAACGGCTGGGAACAGACTTGAAAACTCTTGATGGCTTCTTTTTTATATATGCACTAGTTTTTTCAAGAAAAGTCACAAAAATGAAAAGATTTTACATGTTTCTAAACAAACTTGAACGTGAAGTAATCAAGATTTACAAGTTTTTATCTCTGTACGATTATTTTTTTGTTAATCGTGCGCGTGCGTTGTGTATTATTTTTTTTAACACGTTAGAATTATAAAAAGACGCATAATAAATTGCAGACTATCGTTTGTTTATAGTACAACGCTAAATTTTGGTGTGCTCCCATTGGTCGAGATCGATCACGTGACACGATACTGTCTCCCGTCAGCGGGCACCTATCAGTGAATAGAGCCCGTTTTTGGTAATTTTCGCTCAAAATTTAGCATTGGAGCATTAAACCAATAAAGTCCTTCTGTTTCAGGCCCAGTGTGTGATAGGTTCTTTCGGAAATTTGATGTTCAAACTTCATATAAGCCCTCGAACTCCGTTCTCGGGACAATATTTGTTGTGAACATCAAATTTCCTCGGACAACCTATCACACGATAGTGCCTTCGACAGAAGAACTCTATTGCTCAATTAGAAATGGTCTACTTGTAGACTCTACACAGTCGTCCTATTTTCCTCAGATCTTAAGGGGGCGTGAAAAGGTATAAATGATGCAAATCATGGCAAAAAAAAAAAAACGGAAGAAAGAAAGGGACTGGAGAGAGTGCTAGAAATAGGCTTCTCCGGCAATCTCCGCTCGCCGCTCGTTACTCGCACATCAGCCTTCTCGGGCTAAAATAACTGCTTCCATTTGTTTCATGTATTTGTTTCGAGTTCTGATTGCTTCTGTTGTAACGGACCAGAGTACTACACTCAATTACATGTAAGAGCTCCTCAGTTCCAAAACCTGACTTGAATGTCTTGAAATAATTACACTCTCTTTAAGATTTCTTGACAGGTATAAATAGGCGACGATCTTAAAAACAATGATTGATATGTGATTTTGGGATTTGTGTTTTTTCTTTTCCCTCTAGCTCAGTTCAAGAGGGATATTGTCAAAACTAGTGACATCTCCCGCGTATTACCAAATCAAACGCCATCCTCATTACGAAAACCAGGAGGGAAAGATGACAAAGCTATATGAAAATCTGCCTCAGTTCTCAATTCTGTCATTCATGGCTGGAGAGAAACTCTCATCTACAGGTAAAAAGCTAATAACATTGGGTATTCATAATAGTCATGTCTTTTGTTAGTTTTGAAAGTAAAGACAACGTACTGTTATCTTTTTCACTCCAAGAACACCTAAGAACTTACCAGTAACGTACAAAAGTACCCCCTCCTCCTCCCCCCCAAAAAAGAAGTCGCCATGTTGTTCAGTGTTGACGGTTGTTCGTACGTTCTAGAACGTGTCTCGGAGAGCCGTCGTCTTCCGTTTCATTGCAAGTCGCAGGAAAAATTGCCTTGTGTAACAACGCCTTTAAACTGACAGAATGTTTTTGTATTGCAGCCATTCCAGCAAAAATTGCATTAGACATACTAGATGAAGGTAAACCTTTTTTGCTCTCTTTTTTCATTAAGTGAAAGCCTCTAAATTGCAGAAGTATATATTTCTTTCATGAATGCAAAAGTAAAACGGACATAATTTTTTCCTATAGAAGTCATTCCCACAAAGAATACTGTATACCTATACATCAACGCAGCCACAGTAGAAAAGTCTCAGGGCTAAAGAATGGGGGGAAAGAGGTAAATGTAGAGAATATAGCGTTGCAATTTGCAGGAAACTGTTGTTTGTAACGTTGCGAGATACGTTACAGTGTGTAACGCGCATGTATTCTAGATCGTCTCTCAAAGCTGTCGTTTACCGTTTTATTCAGATATAAGTGGCATGAAAAATTGCCTTGTGTATCAACGCCAACTGACAGGATTTTTTTTAATTGCAGCCATTCCCGAACAAAATGTTGCAGTTGATCAAGGTAAACCATTTTTTCTCCCTTTTTTCAGTTTAAGTGAAAGCCTCTAAAATTAGAGAAGTATACACTTCTTCCATGAAAGCAAAAGTAAAACGGACGTTATGTTTTCATAGATATTGCAGTCATTCCCGCAGAAGTTCTCCTCAATGATAATTTACCTTCATACAGGGGAATTTTTGCGGGACTGATTTCAAACAAAATTCACCATTACATCTAACTGTCTGAGCTATCTACAGGTTATCTCGGCAATTCCGAAACAGCTACTACAAAAAGCCAGATCCTCTTAGCACAAGGCCGGAATAGATTTAGAGAAGAAAATGTGACCTTTCAGTCATCTTCCTTGTTAAATATCGATCTTTTCAAGGTGATCACATGAAATCCAGAGACTTCTTTTGGCTGTACATCAATGCAGCCACAGTAAAAGCCTCAGGGCTAAAATTATGTGGAAAAGAGTTAAATGTAGAAAATATAAAATGGAAGTCTAAATTTGACCTTATAGGGAAAGTATGCCGGGAGACCAAGCTAATAGAGTTTGAATTCAAACTGTTTCACAGATTAAGAAAATGTTAACTGTCCTTTCTCTCAAATATTTTTCAGTGGAGTTTTAATGAGAATTATCGCTGTGCTTTTTCTCCAGATCCACTATAGAAAAGTTTTTCAGGATGGCATCAAATTGGAAGCTCAGTTTAAAATACTGCTTACATTTTGCGAAATACTACTTGTAGTATCAGAAATTGCACAATTGCACTCTGAGCCCTGCAAACTAGATCAATTTATTCCTATTCTGGAAAAAAATCCACGCATTAAGAAGTACGATAGTGTGAAGATGTTTCAACCTCCCTTTTCTCAATTCTTAATCTCAGTACTGCTGTATGTATTCCTACCTTTGATGTAAATTAATCAAAAAATTTGTTAAGCTCGTTTATTTTTTATTTCCCGTTCCTCTCTTTTTTCCTTTTAGTATAACTTGTGTAAGGCTTTTTATGCTATTCAGTGTAAGCGCTTGCTGTTCACTGCAATTTCCCTGTAGTTTTTGTTTTTCTAAATAAAGTTTATTGCATGAAAAAAATCAGTGATAATAAAGGTAAACCATTTTCCCTTTTTTTATGTGAAAGCCTCTAAATCATGTAAAATTGCAAAAGTACATACCTCTTCCATGAAACCAAAAGTAACACTGACATAATGTTTTCTTATTGCAGCCCTTCCTGAAATTCCCACGCTTCCTCTCCCTGCCTTGCCTGCCTTCCTTCATTACGAAGGTAAACACAGCTCACGTCTATGCTGATTTTTTCTCTCCTTGTGAAAGCGCATTTGTTCTCTAAAGGGTTATCTTTTAATGGTTTCGTTTGCTTCATTAGGTTCTCACGACCATGGCTTCCACGTGTTTGTTATAGACGCTGAACAGTACGAGGACAACTATTCAAACATTCCGTAAGTTAAAAAAAACATCCAGCAGCCATTGCCATTCCAAAAGTGAAGGGCTCTTTCAAGTGAAGTCACAGTCCAGGCAATTAAAAACAAACTTACCATATTTTAGCCTGCGTAGCAGGTGTAAGCGGGGAAGGGGAGAGAAGCAGACATTCTGTAAGTTAAAAAAAGTGTCTAGCTTTTGCCATTCCAAAACTAAAGGGAATGGGAAAGCAATTTGTTTATTTATTTAGATATTTATTAACTTATTTCGTTCGTTCGTTAGTTAGTTAGTTATTCACTCTTTCAGTTATTTATTCATTATTGAAATATTTGTTTATATTTGTTTTCATTTCTTCATTTCTTCGTTTATTATTTATTTAATTTATATATTTATTAAATCACTTATTATTTAGTTAATTATTTATTTGTTTGTTTATTTATCTAACTCTTTTTCTTACAGTGCTATCCTAAATACCATAGGTGAGATCATAGGCGAGGAGCAAGTATTATTAATCTACCGAAACGCCGAAGGGAAAACTGCTTATCTCCCACACACAAGTGCATGTGGGGAGAGCCTTATTAACAGCTTATGTTCCCGGTTAGTATGCACACAATAATATTGTAGTAGGCCTGTGTTTTCATGGTGACGTTCTGGAGTGGGGATACTCCAGTCAATTCAGAATAGGTGTGTGACCGTATTAAAGTATAGAAAATCGAAAATTCATACTTTTTTCCGGCCCAAACGGGAAAAAATGACACCTAATTCAAGAAAAAAACGGTAACTAAGAATTGTGTAAACAAGTCGTTTTTAACTCGTGAAGACGCGTACCTTCGAAACGTTTTAGTTTTGCATTATTTTTCCTCTGTAACATGAGAAGTTTAGCATAAAGCATACAATAATACACAAAAATTAAGCAAACTTATCACAACGGGATCCCAATTCCAAAAAGGGGCAAAATGGATACCCAGTTTAAGGACTGAGAATCTCAAAACCATACCCTTTTGCGTGGTACATGCCTAGATAACTTATATATGGTAGTAACCCACCCGAGGGGGGGATAAGGGTAAAGTACCTGTGCAATCTAACGATTTCAATTCAACAAGCCGATTGTGGCTTTCACATCACTTTTTTTTTCATTTGCATTACAATATATTTTGACGGGACTGTGAGGCAATTTAGGGCAAAAACTGTAAAATTGCCCGAAATTTCCTCACATCCACGTTCAAATACATTGTAATGCAAATTAGAAAACGTAAAAAAGGCTATTCCCCACTTTAGAAACGAGTGAAGGGCTGGGAACGAGTTTTAAAAATCAGGCAGGGAAGCCTTTTCAGGAACTGTGCGTAAAATCAAACTTTATACACTCCGCAAAACTCATTACTAAAGTTCTTTTTAAGCGGTTTTATGGTGAAAGGAAAAATCCATATCCTTCGAATTCACGATCATTTAATGACAATAAATTTAGCGCCCTTCCAAAATTGTAAACTAAATTCTGGTCAATTTTTTTGTATATCGTCTTCCAACTTAAACGATATTTCTCATAGGTTTGGTGATCAACTTCTGCGTATAGTATTTCTGAATCCTTCTTGGTTTATTAAATATTCGTTGGAGAAATCAGAGAATCCTTTGTTTAGGTGAGTATTGCAAACAAACCTCAATTTGTTCTTCGCCTTATGCCACCGTCATTCTTACCATGTCGACAGTAAGATAACGCAAAGATATTAGGTGCGGTTACACACCCCACGGTAAATGGCATTTGCCATAGTAGCTCATCCTGCGGTGCATTACACTTGGGTTTCAGTATACCGTGTTACCAGCGATCACACGTGAGTTGTGATTTGCCAAGGTAAAAATATGATGTCACTCTGCTGTTACGTGTTATTGTCAAACCGAGTATCGTGATTGGCTCTTGTACCTTGGGCATCAAAACACCATTGCAACTTACCACGTTAAATGTCATGGGCGCTTCGTGTGATCTTTTTGACGTATCCATGGATATTTAACACGGAAAATGTACCTCGGGAAATGTCGGTCACACTCGCTAAATGCAGTTTCCCGTGGTGAAATAAGGGTCACTTACCACGGTAAAAGTGCCCCGTGTAACCGCACCTAAGCTGCTTTCTCGTAGCCTGGGTGCACGTCTCCTATTTCACGTGTCACGTGCTAATTTTTGCTCAAATCACGCGTCACGCATAACCCCGTGTGTCACCCTGAACTAAGAGAAAATGAACAGATAAATTTGAGACCGACCGGCAAGTCGTATCTGACCCGGAGGTTAACAGCAGCCCCCCGTTTTAAGGGGCTACGTCAGTAATTTCTAGAATTACTTTCAAAAAGAGAAAACACAACACACATTGGAATCACATGAACCCAGATATGATGTTCAGTTTTTTCTATTAATTTTCTCGAATAATTATAAGTTCTTTGTTTACGGATGGCAAGGATGGAAATGAATTGCAGCTCAATTTTTTCAAGTTAATTCTTCGTTTGTACATCGGTAAATAGCTAAGGCTAATATATATTCGTCTTGGTTTTCTAGCGCATTTTGTTTACGAGAAAAGTACTTTGTTTTAATTTTGGAGTTGACACACACCAAAATTCCAGTGACGTAGCCTTTTAACCCTCAGGTGTACAACGGTGGCATGTAGAGGCCACCCCCTCCCCCCATAAGGTTTTTCTTGAATTTTTCTAACAGGAATCATTATCTACACCTGCCGTTTTCAGTAGCTGTGTGCATACCCCTTAGGCACATTTTGACACAAGTTTGGTAGGAATCGGTTGCTATGGTCACGATATATCACACGTCATAAGTGGCAGGTGTCAAGCCATTTTGGGAAAAAATGCCTGTTTCTTATTCTTTGTTAGACGAAAAAAGCACAAAATGTCGACAAAGAGCAGCTAAATGTTTAATTGCGTCATATTCGACATGTCCAGCATCAAAAATTTTCAATTTCTTTGGTTTTTTGACCATTTCTAATTTTGGGTGAAATTCAAGATGGCTCCTTGGATGACGTCACAGGCTCCCGGCAGCGCCGCAACCCATAATGTATACCTCGTCTTGTAGAGCACATCACAGGCTTTCTACTAAAAGTCTAAAAGTGAAATCTTTCCGAAATATTGTAACATAACGAAAACCCAAGGGGGTTCTACGGTGGGAGTGTGACTTCGCTTGTATGTCTGAACGTTAACACAACAACTCAGTGGCCACTAAGCAATATATACTTTTTTTTTTCAGCGCCGAATCATTAGAAAAGTTAAAGTTCGTTGAAGATATCATGGCATTTGGAAGACTTACCGGTAACAATAGTTTACAATCTCAGTTTAAATGTCAATATCAAGAACTTCGCTAATTCTAACAAATATATTCTCGACTGATAAAAGCTGCGTTCTCAATAGCGCTGAACACATTTTAGGCCAAGTTTTTAACTCCATTGTTCTCGTCAAGTGCCCGTTCAAACGTGTGCCTGGTGTAAGAAACACGCTAAAAAACCTCTACACCTAAACCGAAAATGTAGCGAGAACTTGCTGCTGTATTTTTTTTCTTTTTGTGGTTTTATCTGGTAGCACGCTGACAAAAATTGTGCAATCATCGGTAGGAAATCTGAGGGTGGTTTTCGTACACCGCCTGGTGTTAATACTTTATGTGGTAAGGGACCAGTCATTGTTTAGAGGGGGAGGGTCAATGATTTTTATGCGGGAAAAAGGGGGGCACACAACGCACGCATCTTACGGAGCTTTGTTATACAAAGCTCTGTACAAAGCAAAGGGGGTGAGCCGAGAGGGTTAGCAAAAAATGTGCCTCACAAAGGGGAGGGTCAGGAGACGTTGACCATGCCCCCATTTGCATTAGTCTCCCCCCCTATAAATAATAACCGGTCCCTAAAGACATGATTGCTTCATTTGTCATCAGACTTAATTAACTTTCCGTTTTGGCCTAGTGTGAACGCAGCATAAATCTCAAGTTTGCAACAATACTTGTTCAGATCAAATTCAAAAGAAATTTGAATACAAAGAAAGATTGCATGACATAATCGACCTTTTTCCTCGCTATTTTGCCACGTCCCTTAACGATGCATGAGGGTTTCATAACTGAGCCTTGTATCACCGATCTAATTTATTTTTTATTTGTTGCAGGATTTCCCGGGGAAATCAAAGCCAGATATTAATTTAGAATATTTAAAGTCAGCCTATTTTTCTCTTGTAAGGAACACTATTTTCGACTTAATTCTGTCTTAACAACTGAGTTTCATAATTTCCAAAATTTCCAGTTTATTCTTTTTGGCCGCAAAAGACCGTATTTCCTCGAGTAATGTTATTTTCTCTTGCAAAGTAATTTAATTTTTGTAATTTTTCCGTACGTAAGGGCCTTACGCGCGTTTATAGCATTTAAATGACCCTCGAGTAATTTACCCCCTTTGCTGTCTTTTCAAAATAACAGCCTCTAAAACATTGAAATATTTACGAGAAATGATTGATTTTCTTGTATAAGTACGTTGTCTGTGATCGTCCGGATGAGTGTAGTCCAGAAAGGGTTGTTGATGACACGACAACCTGTGCGGAAGTCATCACCGGAATCAAGTGAATTTGTGTACCGAAGTCTCCGTTTATTGACCCAATTGGTCAATTTAATCGCGATGTTATTGGTCGTTTGCTTTTAAAGCCATGGTGTTATTGGCTGAGACGTGAACACTCTAAAATGTGAGTGGTGCGTTTCGAACCGTCTTTTGGTATTGTTATATCTGTCCTTATATTGTTGCTCTTTTTTTTAAATTTCCTTCAGTCAGTTAAATGTTACTCTTGTTGATTTTTGCAATCTTTTTTGGCTTCGGCACAAAACGAACGCTAACTGAGAGAGGAACATTTTTTCTGTCCCTTAGACGACACAACTCCAACATACTTAAAACAATATACAACACAAGACAGAAGCAAACTGGGACGGGAAGATTTTATCCTGTCCCTCAAACAAAACAAGACAGACGCTAAGTGGGTGGGTATAATTTTCCTGTCCCTTAGACGACACACAAAGTCCAAAATTCCCGGAGTTCTTGAGATTTGTGCCATCTAAGGGTCAGGACACGCGACAGACGCTAAAGACAGGAATTCCAACAAACTTAAAACTACAAACAACACACGACCGACTTTAACTGGGACGGGGTATTTTTCCTGTCCCTAAGACGCAAGACGCACGACAGACGTTAACTGGGACGGGAATATTTTTCCTGTCCCTAAGACGCCACACGCACCATAGACATTATCTGGGACGGGGTTATTTTTCCTGTCCCTAAGACGCCACACGCACCAGAGACGTTAACTGGGACGGGAATATTTTTCCTGTCCCTAAGACGCCACACGCACCATAGACGTTATTTGGGACGGGAATATTTTTCATGTCCCTAAGACGCGAGATGCACGACAGACGTTAACTGGGACAGGATTATTTTTCCTGTCCCTAAGACGCCACACGCACCATAGACGTTAACTGGGACGGGAATATTTTTCCTATCCCTAAGACGATAGACGCACGACAGACGTTAACTGGGACGGGAATATTTTTCCTGTCCCTAAGACGATAGGCACACGACAGACGTTAACTGGGACGGGATTATTTTTCCTGTCCCTAAGACGATAGACGCACGACAGACGTTATCTGGGACGGGAATGTTTTCCTGTCCCTAAGACGCCACACGCACGACAGACGTAAACTGGGACGGGAATATTTTTCCTGTCCCTAACACGCCACACGCGCGACAGACGTAAACTGGGACAGGAATATTTTTCCTGTCCCTAAGACGCCACACGCGCGACAGACGTTTACTGGGACGGGAATATTTTTCCTGTCCCTAAGACGCCACACGCACGACAGACGTTTACTGGGACGGGAATATTTTTCCTGTCCCTAAGACGCCACACGCACAACAGACGTTTACTGGGACGGGAATATTTTTCCTGTCCCTAAGACGCCACAAGCACGACAGACGTTTACTGGGACGGGAATATTTTTCCTGTCCCTAAGACGCCACACGCGCGACAGACGTTTACTGGGACGGGAATATTTTTCCTGTCCCTAAGACGCCACACGCACGACAGACGTAAACTGGGACGGGAATATTTTTCCTGTCACCAACACGCCACACGCGCGACAGACGTTTACTGGGACGGGAATATTTTTCCTGTCCCTAAGACGCCACACGCACGACAGACGTTTACTGGGACGGGAATATTTTTCCTGTCCCTAAGACGATAGACACACGACAGACGTTAAGTTGAAAATTTTCATGGAAATGTAACAATTGACTGTAATACTATTGACGTAGCGAGACAAATTAAAATTATTGCGTATTCGTTCATTTCATTTCCAGTATACAATGTAGAAACAACACCTGTTTTGTTTTCTAGAATATTAATTTGTGCTACAACTCTCTTGCATATGAACAGCAGACATTATACGCTAAAATGTGTTACAAAATGTACACAAAAACCGTTAATATGTCAACTTCAGCCTAGGCATGGTTCTTAGATCTTAACATTCTGGCAAATCCCTGCAGGCTCGGCGTTCTTGCAAAAAGGTTCTTATAAAAAACTGAATGAAGTACGGTAAACAAAAAGAAACTGATCCAAACGGACCCCTCATGTTTTAGACTCTTCACATCACAGCCAATAACATCGTGGCTTTACTGACAGTCGACCAATAAGATCGCGACTTAATTGACTAATCAGGGCAATAACCAGAGGCTTGCTACTATTAACTAACGGTGCAGTATTCACTTGACTCTGATGATGACTTCCGCACAGGTTGTCTTGTCACTATCGGCCCTTTTTTGGGCTACACTCACCCAGGCCATCACTCATAAAAACCAGGCCTTTCGAGGTAAATTTTTCAATGTTTTAGAGGCAATTATTTAAAAAAAGTCAATTAAAAAAAGGAACAATTATTTAAAGGACAGTCAAATTGCTCTTTGCGCACGTAAATAGCTATACGCTACGCTCAGTTCGAAAATCACATGCAATATATTGGCGACATGATTCCCAGGCTTCAGCTTGTTATAAAATAATTTTTACTACATCAAAAGAATAATCTCTATGGGCTATTATTCGAGGAATACGGTTTGTAAATGTTACCTTATTTAGCAGTTTAGAATCCACTACCCGCTGGCAATCTTTGTTCTGTAACTGAGCTATGTTGAATTTAACTTTCTAAAAAGGTTGCCATACAAAACAGATTCATGTTGGTTTCAATCAGTTTATCCTATTTTGGAACTGAAATACTATTTTTCCTATTTTCGCAATCGTTGCAAAGCGTTATAGTAAATACTTCTGCGGGAACGGAAAAAATGGAGAAAATGTCAATTTTCTGTGATCCTACTGACTGATTTTTTCTTTGTTTTTTCATCCATTTTGAGATGACTTAAGCGTAGTTCTATACGCAACAAAATTCTTAACCGTGATTTCAGTGAAGTTTTTTTGTGGCAAGTGTTTTTTCAAACGAATTATTTAAAGGGAAGTATAATAAGAGAACTTTTAACGGATTGTAATAGAATTCCTAGCCAGTACTTTTTGTCGGCCAGTACCATTTTATCTTTTATTTAATAATCAGGCACAGAAAAGATATCAATAATTTAAAATATTTAATGCTCAAAATTTTAAAATTCTCATACCATTAGTACAACTTTTCTCTTTCAGTGATAAAACATGCCTTGTTATTTTTTTAACTTTTAAAACTGATGTAACTGTCAAAGTCAGTTAGAAATGCAAATATAATTATTGGTATTTCTTAGTTAATTCGCTTTCAAGATTTTATGTCACTGTTTTTCAGGGCAATTATGTCGTTCGCTGTTGATTGAATTTTATGCTATTTGTTTCTGTAATTTGTATTGATGTAATTTTTATTCATAAGTAGAATAAGGGATGCATCTCCATAAGAGATGTACCATTGTAAATAACATGATTTGTGGTGGGGGGAGGGGGGGGGGGAATATGCGGGAGCCAAATAAAAATAAATTGATGGGTGAAAAATTGTTATTCTTCGATCTCTGTTTACTTGTCTACATCTTTAAAACTGGAAGTCAGTATAAAGAACTTCATATAAACTCTTGAGAATTGGCAGTTTAACGTCTGTCACCAAGGTTGGCGAGAGCTCATGTCAACTCACTGAAAGTGCATGGGCGTAGATAAGAGAGTGCAAAGAGTTAGTGGTAAGACGAGAGCGTGAGTTGACGAGAGTTAAGGTTTACTGAGAGCACACGAGAAACGACAAAAGCGTATGTGGATTAGTGGTAAAGCAAGAGAGTTGACGAGGATTTTAACTCGCTGAGAGCGCATGGGAGTGGATGAGTGCTCATGTGGTTACGATGGAACCTCGATTTAACGAGCCTCTATATAGCGAAGTCCTCGGTATAACGAACGATATTTTTCATCCCAGTAATAGTGTAATGCATGGAAAGAACCTCGATATAACGAACCAATTTCCCCAGTCCCTTCACACTTCGTTAAATCGAGGTCCCACTGAAGTTGCTTAGACAAAGAAAGAAGAACTGTCATAGATTCTAGGGAAAACTTGAGCAGATTCAAACTCTTTGAGAGGTCTACAGTGTTGACAACATGCATGACTGAATTTAAAAGAAAACCAAGAATTTATCGAGTTCTCGTCTCTTTTTGTTTTCAAGGGGCGGAATAAACGAGAACAGGAGTTTTAATTTTCTCTTGTTTGGCCTGACCCCCTCATGCGCTCCAAGCTAGCTTTTCTTCTGAACTCTCTCATTGAAGTTTAACCTGGTTGTTCCTCACTGGACTCAGGAGGTTCCTCTTACGTTCACAATGAAATTACGCATGAACTCAGAGAGGATTCTTACTAAACGGTACGCTTATGCGTACAAGTGTGGCTTCAAATTACGACAAAAAAAGAAAATGAGATAGTCTTACCTCGCACTCTGAAATGGAAGCGTTAACTGTAAAACCTCTGATAACAGTCGAAAATTAACGTTATTACGCAGTCAACATAGCCAGCTTAAACTTTCTGGGATAAGTGTACTCATGAGCACGGCTTGAAACACTTTCGTCATGTTAACATGATGTTTTTTCGGAATATGGTCGAGAAACACGTTTTCTTGTTATGAGCAAGTGTCTTTTTGGAAAGCGTGCACTTTGACTGGTCTACCAAACTTGCGTAAGACGAAGCGTGAATGTACTCACATTACTCGCGTACTGCCTGTCAGCTAATCGAACTGGAGTTTTATTGAGAGGACTGCACATGAATCGCATACAGTACTTGATGTGGCATGCTACGTATAACTGCATGTAGCGATAATTTCGGGCTTCCTTTTCTCTTCCGTCTGAACTGAGAGGTCAACTAAACAGCTCATTTAAAATTAAGGCGTCTTCCTCGCTCTTAGCGATCTCAATTACAGATGCTATTGCAGCAGAATCACTAACCAGCCAAACGTTCTCGTTATGCATACGTGTATAACTAGCAATGGGACACAATTCTCGCGTATTCCTCACAAGTACAACGCAATTCAAATTGAATTTTGCGGCTTTTCTATTTGAAAATTTTTTCCACCGACAAATACGTTTGACCTCAGAAATCTAGTAGGAAGCGTGACTTGTCAAACCAGACTAGAATAGCCAAGGGAATAGACGAACTTGAAAGTCATGTTTTGCATACTCTTAGTTTCTTCACTTCTTGCGTGACGAGTGACGTCATACTTTAGCCGTCTCCAGACAAGTAAATAAATAAATATAGGAACTGAAAACGCGCGTGCTGACAATGTGTGGCTCGAAGCCACATAAAAATTGGTTCTCGTTCGCGTCTTTCGTCCAAGTCGCTCATTTCGTTGAGTTGGGCCACTTATATAGGAAAATATATGTGGTTTCTCCAGGCCCCAGTTGTTCAAACGCTGGATAACCTTATCCGCTGGAAAATGCCGTAAAATGTGTTGGAGTACATTTTAAACATGGGCTAGCAACTAACCCGGTGGATTACGTTATTCGGCCGTTTAAATACTGGGGCCAGTTCTAAATTACAAAAAAGACAAAACACAAGATCTTTTTTACCAAAAGAATAAATTTATTTAAAACTCCAAAAATCAAAACTACAAACACAAAAACAAATTGTGAAAATAAATAATGTAATAATTCAAAGTGCCTAGATGGGTTCGTAAATTGGTCAAAATGTTTCATTATTTGCGTTAAGTGAATACTGATTTTACATCAGAGTCCAAAGATATATTGCTTATGTTCCATACAGTAATCTTAACCCAAATCGATTTTATTTATGAGAAAAAAAATGACCTATACCGTGTTTCTTAAGAGAGATAGAAATGAATATAAATAAATAAAATAATCATATATTTGAACTGCGGATAAAGATAGAATTATATGAAGATCATCGCAGTGAAGCTGTTTCAACTTAAGCAGTTGAAAAGAAGAAACCTGAAAAAATTCTTGAGCGGCTCAAGCCTCAATTTTTTCAGGTTTCTTCTTTTCAACTGCTTAAGTTGACACAGCTCCACTACGATGATCTTCATAAAATTCTAGAGATAGAAATATGAGAAGATATTATTTCAAAATAAGTTTTAAACAGTAAGATGCAAAAAATTCATAAATAGTTTTTTTATACTTTAATAGGCAAATAGTAAAATTATACTACATTAAATTATCTTAATTATTTACAAACTAAACTTACAAATGATAAAATTGTCGAAGGAGGGGTCCCGTATGCAAGTGACGGAGGTGCTTATTGTATCGTTTAGGGGTAAAAATTCTTGGCTCGCTACCACTTAGGGTGTTAAAATCTAAACTTATCACCGCGAAAGGTCTAGTGTCTCCTACTGGGGTAAAAGATTTAAAAATGACTGGAAATCTAACTATTGTTAGAACTGATACCTCTTATATTCAAGTCACTCTCATAAAAAGAGATTAGGGTTTCCTTTCAAAGTGTCTTTCAAAATTTCAAACAAAAAAAAGCACCCCGGTCACTTCCACATGGAATTCCTCTTCCAGATACAAATTCCTTCATCTCAGATATATGAAATTTAGACATGAGCTGCCAAAACTTATGTTGATGCAACGGGAAGGGCTACTTTTCTTTTGACGCCCACTTCAAGATGGCGGACACTTGAATTTTTCAATACCTTAAACGACATTTTACTTTTGTAGGGTCATAGAGCGTCTAGCATTTAAAATTAACAACTTTTCTACTCTTTGGCCTCAGTAATATGTCACAGTTCATGTTAAGGAGTATATTTGGTTTTCTAATAATATTGGAAAACGATCATTGTTCCCATAATACCAAGATTCTACAACATGCACGTTAAAAAAACTCTACTTCGAGGCCCTAACTTTTCGATATAGTGTAAACTTAGAGACGCAGCATAGAAAGGGGTTCGAATAATTGAAAAAAAAAGGATGTGAAAATTTTTAATTTTTTTTTCCTTGTAAAGACGTATATTGGCCGCCATTTTGAAGTGGTCGTAAAAAGAAAATTAGCCCTAGGAGGAGTGTATAGTCTTATGGCATTATCAAAAGATCACAAAAACTCGAAATTTAACTTAAGGATTTTTGTAGAAATTTTCATGATGTCCTTAAAAATGAAATTTTATTGTTTGAATTGGATCATGTTTTAGTGTCAAGATTCAGTGACGCATAAGGTAAAACACAAGACTATGTACAGACAAACTGGAGTGCTCTGTTATTTATTAAGGCAGAAAGGATAACAAGAGAAACTGGCAGCCTATACAATAATTAATTACACAGAAGAAAGTAATTTAGTCAAGCTTAATTTCTCCAGGAAATCCTGAAAGAAAAAAGAATAAGACAAAATTATTTCCCTTGGTTCTAACG
Source organism: Siderastrea radians (assembly GCA_964017195.1). Classification (NCBI taxonomy): domain Eukaryota; kingdom Metazoa; phylum Cnidaria; class Anthozoa; order Scleractinia; family Rhizangiidae; genus Siderastrea; species Siderastrea radians. The sequence continues at coordinate 22,622,025 of OZ024898.1, forward strand.
TTTGATTTCTGGATTAAATCCTAAAGTGTGGCCATTCAAATCATAGGTATTCAACCGCTGAGTACTTTACTTTAGTGCTGTATTTTTCTGTACAATGTGATTCTAACGTTTCAGTCTGGGGATCAACTCCTAAACCTTCACTTTCTACTGATACAAAATAATGCTGAAAAAAATACCACATTAGTTTAAACTAAGCCGGAACAACAACCGCAGACATCCGATTTCCTAAAGAGGTCAAAACCTTAAATTCGATAGCGATTTGATTTTCAAGCTATTTTAGTTCTCAGACCTTTACTAATTCCTACTAGTGAACATAAGAGGAAATGTGAAATGTGATAATTCCACACGAGAGGGCTACAATCTATCCAATGATCATATTCGCAATCAGTGTAATTATTGTTTTTACGTACCTGATAATTTCGCAAATTCAGAAACGTTGCAGGCAAACTTAAGCTTACCCATCGCAGTCTCACTGTAAGCAAAAAAGAAAAGAAAATATATATACTGGGGTGAGTTGCGTACGAGCTAAAATTAAGACTGCTTTCTGTTTATGCAAACTGTGATGGTAAGCGCCTAAAATAAATCGAGCCCGCAAAGCTTCCATATTCGTCAGTGCCCGGCCCCAAAGAGGCAGGTCCACCATGATATGTATACACGAACATCTCTACGCACTATAAATTCAGCTATTGACCTGCACCGTTCCAAAGCGGCTGTGTGATTGGTCCGCTTTGCTCCGCTTTGAGCATTTCCGTACCGGGTGTACCGAGCCAATCACATCACAGGTTTTCTCGAGGGAGAACTCTAAAGTATAACAATCGTGACAGGCCTGCACAGACTCCCTACTGTGGAGATTTGTTTGCGACGTGTAAGTTATTGCGCATTCAAAGCTTTGCTCTGACGAGCATGCCTTTTAGTGATTTGCCTCTCTTGTATGATATAGTAGGAGGCTTTTTGAAAATGGTCCTCAGCAGTGGCTGATTTTGAATTAAACTCATTTTGTGCATGATTATATTTTTAGCTTTTTAACTCCTGGGTGATATGTCGTGACAAATGGTGATATTTGCTAGGGAGTCTTTTTCTTTTGTTTCAAAGCCGACTGTCTTCTGGCGAAGGAGAGTTCAGAGAATATTCTCTCCACTAAGTTTTTAGGGTATCCACGCGCGAGAGGGCGTGTTTGGAAATTAGAAAGCTAGAGATTCCTGGAAAATTTTTTCCGAGGAATTTGTTCGTAGAAGTCTAATAGCTTCGCCTTTGATAAAATCTCTTTTGACACCTGGTGGGTGACAGGAGGTGTAATGTGTGTAATGAAATGTTTCAGTCGGTTTATAGTGAGTTTTTATGTCAAGGATAGCGTCTTTTGGAATCGTTTTCCTTTGTAAACAACTGTGTCAAGGAATGTGATTCCCTTGTTTGAAAATTTCAGGTGTAAATTTTATTGTTGGATAAAAACTGTTTGCTTGTTCAAGAAATAAATCTATTTCTTGTTTGTCGATGTCCCATAGAGATGTCCCGTCATCGATGAAACGTTTCCATACTGTAGGTTTTATTCTGCTTTGGCTCAGTATTTTTGTTTCGATGTTTGCCATAAAAATGTTGGCAAAAGCTATCTATCCAGTTGTCTATCAAGTTCCTATACGAGCCAGATTCAACGTACCTAATATGCCGAAAGCGGCATAGAAGCCACATTGAGTCGCTTAAAAACCGATCAGGAGTCAAATTCAACTGAGAAAAACAAACAGTGCGCGCAAGCCACAAGAATCCACCGATTGTTAGAAATTGATGAGATATGACCTGAGATCAAAGTCTTAAAAAATGCGACGCCTTAGTTGTAACGGCTCAATTCAGTCACCATATAAAAATCCTCCAAACTAAACCCACTACAAAAACACAAGAAGCAAAATTGGTCAAAAGACCAAGATAAGGCGCGGCGAACGAAGACGTAAAGTAGGAGTCGCGTAGGCCTTCCAACCCAATTTTATATCCATGTTGCTAGATTGATCGATAGCCTAAGTCCATCTGTCCCAAAGCATGAAGTACTGAACAAGGCTAAATGGAACTCCTTATCTTCGATTTACAAAAGGAGACTTGCTTGCACTGCCTATAAGCAAACAAGGGGCGGATCCAGGGGGATGGGTGGATTGGGTTGCTAGCCACCCCCCTCTTTGGGGTCGTTTAAGCCAGAAATTATAAAAGGGAACAAAACTATCACTGAGGCGATTTTGTCTCGGATTGTTCCGATATCGTTATACCTGGTCAGCCCCCCTCCTCCTTCAAAAATCCTGGATCCGCCACTGCAAGCTTACCAAAACTTAAACCCAGATAGCATTAGGAGTCTTCTTACAGAACATATAACCAGCCAAAGTTTAAAAGACAATTTGAAATAAGTGTAAAGCACTTAACAATTCATTTACTCACTAGGCCAGTATTATTTGGAATAGTCTACCAGTTCAGCAGAGTCATGCCAAATTCATCATCTTTTAAGACAAACCTCTAAACGTTCTCTAAGACTTAATAGGTCTATTTTCCTTTGGATCTTGCTCTACAATGACAAATAAGAACATTGATGAGTTTTACCTCTGATCTTCCTGAACATGATTATCACTTCCAACACCTCTGTAACTAGAACATTTGGTTGCGACCCTTATTAAGTGTCCGTTACGCATGACATAAGAGGGTGCTTTGAAATGGGGAATTAATACGTCCAAAACGTCATTCGAAAGGAAAACAAGACCTTGGTCCACGCCATCATTTACTGTAGCCGCAACTCACTCCGCTATAGTACAAAGTTCAAGCAGCACACTCCTCTATTTTCTGATCTGCATTCACTTCCCATCAAATATCGCATTGACTTCAAAATTTAGGTTACAACATACAAGGCGCTTAATGGTCTCGCACCGGTTTTATTGTGATCAATCCTTATTACATTTGAGGGCTTTATTAAAGGATCCTAGTCAGGCACGCCTTTGTTATTGTTTTGATCTGAAATTTGTGGTCAATTTACTCGTCGAAAGTGACAAAACGTTTCAACAGTTCAACTGGTAAAAATATAAACTGTAGCCTGAAGCTGAAATTTCTTCGCTTGTTTTTTATTTTAGTGCCAGTAAAAGGGCTTTCGATTATTTTCAGCGCATTTTGGCGGCTGTTCAAAAAGCTAGAACTCAAAGAATGTTTGTGTTCGTAATCCGGCCAGCCTCCCAGTCTGCCTACCCAAAAGCAAACTATATTCAGCGAGTGCTCGCGGAATATGATTTATAAGCGAATCTAGAATCATAAAAGTTTGGAATCTTGTTTAATTGGGTATTTTTGACTCTCCCATTGCCATAAAACACAAAAGGCGAATGCACGGAGGGCAGAAATGTTTCCAAAACTCACTCGATCACGCCGCTCCGAACCGCATTTAGTTTTAATTGATAGCACTAGATAAAGCGAGAACATTTCACATTCCTTTCAAACAGAAGAAACTCTTTTGTTAATAGCTTTTATTTTCTTTGTTATCATCGCACAGGATGGATATTCATTTCAATTTTCAAAATACATGAATTGCCATGAAAACAAAACGTACTGCAGCTACATTGTAGCTAAGGTGTCGACTGCGGCTAACAGATCTGAAAGTTTCTGTTCGCAAACCATTCTTTCTCCTCTTTTTCTGCAATTCCAGGGATTAGTTTATGGAAAAAATTGAAGTGTTGTTCTTAGGCATCGAAGTCTTTGAAGCTTTCGCTTTAGCGTCGCCACGGGCACTGCAGAGCGAGTCCCGTCGTCACATTTAGAAGACCAAAACATTTCAGCGCGTGAAGAATGCGCACCGTAATGAAGTAAAATGTCGGCGAATAAGCTTGTCCAGCCTTTCAATCTATTGGATATCTTTTGCTTCACTAGTGCAATAACCAAGAAGATCCCTTGAATAATGATTTCTTTCACAAGCTTGACTGTTTTGGTACTGCCACACGAAGGAGAGCATAAACCGCTTAGAGTCCTGGCGTTGTCTCGCACATTTCACGAGAAAAATAGCAAACAACACCAAAATAACCGGCCAGATGTAACCGCTATTAATTTTTAAGGCCAAAAAAGTAAATGAAGGCCCAAACTGGCCGTATTGGAACGGATGTAGCCGGATTTCAATTCACTGTGAAAAAATCGTGATTTTAGATGGCATAGAAAATGGCGGATTTCTCACTCGATGCGCGCAAAGCACTGTGGGTGATTAGGATCCTTTAAATTTGTGGTCAGTCGTTCTTACATTTGAAGATTTAATTACATTTGTGACCAATTATTACGTTTGTGGCTTTTCCAGGGTATCACTTAGGCAATTCTTTTCCATCGAAATTTTCAAACGATGGAAAGAAATTCCTCTTTACTGCCCATTAAAAAAGCGGTACACTCGGTACACTCGGGACACTCGGTATAGCCGGTACACTCGGTATAGCGGGTACACTCGGTACACTCGGTACGCTTGGTACACTCGGTACAGCCGGTACACTCGGGACACTCGGTATAGCCGGTACACTCGGTACAGCGGGTACACTCGGTAGACTCGGTACACTCGGTACACTCGGTACACTCGGTACACTCGGTACAGCCGGTACACTCGGTACACTCGGTACACTCGGTACACTCGGTACACTCGGTACACTCGGTACACTCGGTACGCTCGGTACGCTCGGTACAGCCGGTACACTCGATACACTCGGTACAGCTGGTACACTCGGTACAGCCGGTACACTCGGTACACTCCGTACAGCCGATACACTCGGTACAGCCGGTACACTCGGTACACTCGGTACACTCGGTACACTCGTTACAGCCGGTACACTCGGTACACTCAGTACACTCGGTGCACTCTGTACACTTGGTACAGCCGGTACACTCGGCACACTCGGCACACTCGGTACAGCCGGTATACTCGGTACAGCCGGTACACTCGGTACACTCGGTACGCTCGGTACGCTCGGTACGCTCGGTACGCTCGGTACGCTTGGTACACTCGGTACGATCGGTACACTCGGTACAGCCGGTACACGCAGTACACTTGGTACAGCCGATAGAACCCAGAGGTTCAACTGACACGATCCTTTGTTGTAGTTTGAGGTCTTCTCGTTCTAAAGGAACAGGTCTCCCTGCACCGATCGAAAGCAGCACAATGACTGGCTTGTTAGCGACAAGAATAGGATACTTTGCGCGAAATGATGTGATATATGAAGAAAGAGGACCTAATAGTTGGTTTACTAATAAAACAAAGAAGTCGACTTCAAAGCCAATGTGAGGTTATCAACGACACATGTACCACATCATTTCGTGAAAAAATATTCTATTGTTCTCGCTAACTAGCCAATCACAGAGCCGCTTTGGATCGGTGCAGGCCTGCTCAAATTCAGAGGTTCTGTTTTAGCCCCCAGCAAAATGGGGCCCTTTCAGTGAGTAAGATACAGTGCCATTTTTGGGACTAACTTGGCTCTCTATTTTAAGGCCATAATAGCCCTATTTACAGGGGCTGGGCCGGCACCAAAGGGCCAAATTGTGTCCCACTGTGGACTGTCTCGGCTTACAATGGGGTTAGTTCTGTCCGAAGTTGTGGCTGAAATAGCCCCACAGTGGGCTGATCAGTTTTAGGGGCCTCAGGGGCTAATTTGGCATTTTGGGGCTGAAACAGATCTTCTGAATTTACATTGCGAGGTGAAACATCTGCACTAAACCGGAGCTTAAGTTGGGCACAAATAGCGCAATTAAAGTACTTCGAATAACTGCTGGCATGAAAAGATAATTTTAGGTGTCTTTTGACAAGATTGCACAAAGCGGAATTTGAACAGGTTTGCTCATGCAATATCTCCGTGATTGGACAAAAATCTACTTAGTGGGGGGGGGGGGGGTTCGATTTAAATATCTTACCTGACGAAATGTCAGCCAATGCGTGCCTGGCAATCGAGGCACCATAGCACATACCAGGAAGGCTTGAATACCACGATTTTCAGCAACTGAGAGCCGAAGCTGTGTGATAGAAAAGTAAAATAACATTGTTGTAAAAGTAAGGGTTGTGATTCATCTTATGCTGTAACTTATTAAGACTCCATCCACCAAACGCTCTTTACTTAATATGGAATTGGGATTGAAATTGAGGTTGAAGTTGAAGTTAAAACTGAATCTGAAACGAAAATTCAAAATTGAATTTGAAGTTAGAATTTGTTTTGGATGAGGATTAGGATCGGGACTGAGATTGGAATTGGAATTGGAAGCGCAATTGCAGTTGAAGATGAAACTGAAATTGAATTTGAAATTACAATTGGTATTGCATTAGTATTGGGATCGAGTTTGAGATTAGAATTGGAACTGAATACCCAATTTCATTTGAAGATGAAACTGAAATTCAAATTGAATTTGAAATTAGAATTGGTATTGGATTAGGATTGGGATTACGATTGAGTATAGAATTGGAATGGGAAACGCAAAAGCAATTTGTCACAAAACCTCACTTCCTTACACTCAAATGGCAACTGCAAACTTACTGCGTAGCGAGGTCATGAAACATCGGACAGGTACGCCGGGCCGCCATTCTTGCTTCTGTAGATAATAATGAATCTCTCGCCAGCCTTTAGATTTCGTACTGCGTCAAGGATACAGCTGCGTACAGACAAAGACAAAATGAAAAAAATAGACGCAGGAATAAGATTTGCTTATACAGAAAAGTAAATCAAGGCGGGTTGGGGATAGATTTCAGGCACCCGTTTCTGAAATTTTCCCGCTTTATCTTAATTCCTTTATCTTTTCTTGATAGCTAGCCGGGATTTATCAGTTGTACTTTTTTGGTTGCAAAAGTTTTAAAAACGCGGATTCGCAAACTTTATGGGGAAGTTGAAGGGGTGCTTCGGATCGGAGACGGAATCCCAACAACCTAATAGGGAATTCAACAGGCCTTTGCATTCAGGGAAGGCTTAGAAAGTGGGTCCAATAGATGACGTTCTGAGCATATGAAAATGTGACTGATCACTTCTTGGCTAAAATTAAAACAATTAAAGTAGACTTACTCAGCACCCATGCTTTCAACATCTCTGACATATTCTTCGGAATTTATGGTGACTATATGAAAGCCATATTCATGATAGCCTAACAAAGATAAAAGGGAAATAAAACATTTTGGTTCAAAATATGGATTCTGTATATGGTAAAATTAATTAAAAGTCTATAAGTATATCGGCGTGAAACGGACTTGACGTAAGCATAAAACCAATCAAACTACTAATCAAACTAGCAAAACCTAAGACGCAATTTAGGTCTTTCAAAACTGATCAAAATTACATAAAAACTCTGAAAATCACCGCCTTGTTCTTTTGTTTTGTTCGTCTGTGTTTACTTTCGCGACTTGAGGCTCGCGAAAGTGATATTTATAATTATAACCGTTATTTTGAAAATACTCACATCGCGAAAGTAAAGACAGAACAACAAGTCAAACAATCTGGCACGAATTTGAGAGATTTTATTTCAATATTGATTAGTTTTGAAGGCCCCAAATAAGTCTGAAAGAAAAAACCGATACAGCCATTGTAACTGCACAGGGCATCACGCAAACAGAGGAAGCTGAGTCTGTGGTTTCCACTCTGAAGTTTTATCTACAGTTTCATGTACAACCATTTTTCTTTCTCACTTTATTTTATTACTAAGCGGTTTTACCTTCATGAGACAAGCAATCTGGAATTGGTCCAAGGTTGTCTCCGGCCATGAATGCCAGGGTTGAAAACTTACCCAGGTTCTTGTGAAGCGTGTACATGTGACACTTAATGCCAGGAAGTGCTGGCTTGAGGCGGCACGGAAAGTTTGACATCTTGGCAATTGACGGCGGCTGAATTAACGGCGGGGGAAGAACGTGAAATCTGAAAGGATAAAGGTTGTTGAAAATTCAGTTCTTCGAACGGAATAAAGAACCACCAAGTACAACAAACAACATTTTTGAGGATATTCGGTTTGAGTTTTGCCGACCTGTTCAAACTAAAGGCAGGTGTCGTTTCGGAACCCAGTCTATATGTTTGTCAGCTTCTCGGAACCGTGAGGAGGGCCGTCGGTGAACGCTAATTTAAGCGGGGTGGAAAATTTTACCCGTTTTCTGCCATTGACCATTTGGTGCGCTGGTAAATAAAGTGTTATAAGGGAGATCGTGGGCAAGAGAGATTTATTTACCCGTGTAAAGTAACCCCATGGAGTTCCGTGGAGTTCCATGGAATTCCATGGAACTTCACCGGAATTCCCTGGAATTCCATGGACTTCTATGGAATTCTATGTAATTCCATGGAACCCCCATGCATTTTCACGTCAGCTCCATGGAATTCTGTAGGGTTCTATGGTTCTGTGGGGTTCTATGGAGTTCCATGGAAACCTCATGGACTTGCATGGAGTTCCATGGAATCATCATGGAATTTCCATGGAAGTTCCATGGAATATTTGTGGACACTCCATGGGAGCTTTAAATACTGAGTTTCATGGAATGTGACACAATTATTTCATGAACATCAAAGAGTGAATCATCAACACAAATTATTCAAAGAAGGCCGATTTATCTTTATATGTCAGGGTATAATTATTGAGAGGATAGCTTCCTGAAGACCTGTGATCAGCTAAATAGACAAAAATACATTAGTTTACTGTACCATGCAAATCATTCTGGTTGAGTTCATTAAAAACATTTTTTAATAATATTATGAGCATTTTTTTTTGGAAATTTGAAGTAAAATAAATATTTTGGGGTAATTCATCCACTCACTCACATCGTTTTGTAGTTCTTGTATAAATGACAAGATCTCAAACCAATGCGCCTGCATTCAGTGGCCAGCGGTTGTCATTTGAGTCATGTGACCTTTGTATTATTAGTACAGGCGCCATCTTGAAGAGGCCGTTACAACATTCGTTTAGCAAGCATCTGTGTGTGGTTTGAGGTCCAAAAGCATCTTTTAGGTTGAAACAAAGATGGACAATTGTAGCTTTTGGATTAGGCTATGTGCCGAAAAATGTTTTGGAGCCTTGCATGGGGATTTTTGGATGAAGATGAATAGATTAATTCGAAGATGTGAGCAACGATGGTTCGCTTTACTGTTTACTTCTGCTTACTTTGGAAATGTGAACGTTTCGTAACAAAAAGGTTGTAACTCCATGGCAAATTAGAATTTAAATCACCTCTGAAGTTAAGTGAATAGCCTCAGTCGATGTAACCTTTGGGATACAAACGGTTAGCTGAGCAAATCGATCAAGTGGAGTTAAGGTGGCTTACTACAGTTTTCAGAAGAGAAAGATAACCTTTTTAAAACTTTAGTTTAACGCCAACAGGAGTTTTCTTTTCGGTTATTTATTGCTACAACTGTTAAAAGAAATGATATTAACCCTCATTATCCTGGAAAAGAAATATGAGAAGCTTAAGAGCGCCTGTCTGTAAAAATCAGACAAAATCAAAATTCCGCGGCAAGGGTGGAAAATTCGATTTCTTTTATATTTTAATGTTAGATAGGTTAGGGTATAACTAAAATCACTGGATACTTTTTTTTGGCAAAATATCCTTTTATTTCAAAGAAAAATGCAAATAACGAACTTCCGTTAAAATCGCCATTTGAAGCAGTAAATTGTGACATCAATTTGAGGCGTTCGCGTGCAAAAACAAATCCCTCTGTCGTCTTTTAAACACTCCATTTTACTTTTGCAATCTCTCAAGAGCTTCAAAACTGATTTTGGTAGAAACTGCGTTGTTCTTTGTGTTTGAAATAATTTAATTTTGAAAGTATACATTTCTCATCAGGAAAAGTACTTCGTGAATTAAATTATTTTTCACCATGTGCTAAACCTTCAAATCGATTCAGCTTCTGGCCGTTGAATTAAGAAAAGATGTTCTCAGGATTGCTGCAAAAATTTCTTTGGGCAAATGATTGAGAGCGACGCGAGAGCTTTTCAAAGTTCGTTAAAATGCAGATTGTTTGACCCTTCTTGGCAACATTCCATTCGCGAGTCACGCACATATTTTAATGTGTTTCGACCCATATGAGATCGAAAACGTCAAACAGAAAAACAGTTCGAAATGCTCTTACCTCATTTGCTGTAGAGGACAGGTCCAGAGGCCATTTCCGAGTGATTCTCTTGCCGTTCGACGTATTTTGGTCCTGTTGATGCCATCCAATGAACAACGCCAACTGGGTCAGTGTATTGTAAACGGTCGAACAGCTCAACAACAACCTTTCTTCCAAAACGGTCGACATCTTTCTACACTGTGACATCTTACTCAACGGTTCAGTTGATTTAATACGAGTGTTGCTCAGTTTTCAGTGCACAAAAGCATTATCAGATTTGACTGCTAAAGTGGGACCAAACGTTTATGGCGCCGCGTGCGTATTTGGTTTGTCACGCAATGCGTATCAAAGGCATTTTAGGGGGTATTGGAAAGGCAAAACCTTTGAGGTGAAGTAAAATAACATAGTGTTAACTGCAGGGATTGTTCGTGGTTTTAATGGCGTTCTGTGTCTTTCTTACTTATTACCAGTGTTGTTACAACCATTAAAAATTGCATTTGCTACCCTAGCCTAGTAGTCTGAAACGCAATTCCAACCGTTGTACAAGCTTACAGACATGGTTAAGGTGAGTGGTGCAACAGAAGTGGCGCTATTATTAACTAGACCCAACTTTAACACGGGAAAACCTATAACTACAATGGGCTCCCTTTTGTTAATTGACGAGCGGGTATTCTACCTATCATTGGTGTCAGTCTGCTGGTCCTCAGCTGGCACAGGACCGGTACAAGGCACAGTTATATCAGGAGTAAAAGTCAGCTCGTTGTTAAAGGGTTGGATGGAGTTTTGGACAGGAAGGGCTCTCTCTTCATAACAAATTGGTGCAATCGAAGTTTTTAACTGTGCTCTCTTGTCAGCTGTTTGACTTGGTCTACATTAGTGTGTACTGACTAATGAGTGGGGCTTCTAACAGCACGCCAGTGCTGTTTAAAGTGTATATGACAGATTTTTTTTTATTTGCCTGATCGAATCTAAATGACACCCCGATATGAATATCAAAAATTATTTTTCGATTTCGATTTTCCTTCCCCGCGCTTTTGCCATTTTTAAAAAAAACGTGAAATTTTACTTCCGGTCATGTCAAAAACTGCGCAAAGGGAGACCTGGGCATAGTCACGTTGTGACGTCATACCAGGAACGGAGTCGATGCCAAAACAAGCTACGTGGGCCGCATTGCGGAGATCTAATTCATTTTATTTTTCTTTTTCCGCAACCGCCAAATTAAGCACGAATTTATGTGAAACTGCTGATGTTACAATAAAACTGGAGCTTTTAGAGTCCATCGAATGCGAATCGCCAACTTCTGAAGTTGAAAGCGAAACAGAACTCGAGATCGAGAAAGAAGCTATTCAGAACCAGAAGATCCTTACATAGACAAGCCGCTTGCCGATGAATATTGACTTAGAGAATACTATCAAGAGGTAGAGGAGACAGAACGAAGTAAACAGAATCTAGAAAAAAAACCTATTTGATGGTACTGAAGCGCTAGAGACGTAGTAAGAAGTGCCACGATTTCTCACCTCCCCGTGTAAATATCATAATTGTGCTCGGCTAAATAAACCTTGTTCGTGCTCGGCTAAATAAACGCCTGTTATGCAGGTTATGCTTTCATACTCTTACACGTGTAGATGTGGTAACTGTGCTTTATACCATCTGCAAAACGCCGTAGATTGTCTTTGCTTCAAAGAAATTCAGAAATGTGTCGAATCTCTCGAAGCGCCGTTGTTTCGCGCGAAGCCGTAAACTTGACACAACAACAGGATGTGTAACAACCCACCCGGTACTGTTCAGTGTTGTCTGACTAAAACTGATTGTCGCTACGATCAGATGCAGAAAATATAATACGATAGAGAGAAGAAAGTATCGTTAGATTGGTTCGGAAGAGAAGTGAGTAATTCTCTACATTCTTGTGGACTCTCTGAAACGTTGTTGTTTTATGTCCATGTAAATTGTACATGTGCAATAGCCAATTTGATTGATATTTCAGGTCTTTCAATAAGCTGCAGTAAGATTATTAAAATAAAATGAAGATTAGAGTTTGCTCATTCCTTTCAAAACTTAGTCAGACATGTTTTCATCATAATAATTTTTTTATAATTATCCGTAGTCCGGTTGTGCACAAATGAGGGATGTTATAATCTTTACCGCAATTATGAATCAACACTGGTCAAACAGTGCAGAAATTTCGAGTGCCAATTTGCCTAAACGTATTAAATGCAACACGAATGTTTCAGAGAGTCCACAAGAACGCCGAGAAATAGAAATTCTCACTTCCCTTCCGAACTAATCTGACAACAATTTTTTCCATCTATTGCATTATGTTTTGCTGCATCTGATCGTAGCGACCATCTGTTCAGACAACACTGAATCCCGGGTGCATTGTTTCACATCCTGTTGTTGTGTCAAGTTCGTGGCTTCGCGCGAGACAACAGTGCTTCGAGAGATTCGACACATTTCTGAACTTCTTTGCAGCAAAGACAATCTACGGCGTATTGCAAATGGTTTAAGGTACAGTTACTACATCTACACGTGTAAGAGTACGAAAGTATAACCTGCATAACAGGCGTTTATTTAGCCGAGCACGATGATAATGTTTACACCAGGAGACGAGAAATCGTGGCATTTCTTCCCACGTCTTGAGCGCTTCGGTACCATCTCATAGGTTAACTAGATTCTGTTTTCTTCGTTCTGCCTTCTCTATCTCTTGATAGTATTCTCTAAGTCAATTTTAATCGGCAAGTGGCTTGTCTGTGTAAGGACCTTCTGTTTCTGAATAGTTTTCCATCTCGTTCCCGAGTTCTGTTTCGCTTTAATATTTATGCCCGGAGATGAGAAATCGTTCCATTCCTTGCTATGTCTCAAGCGCATTGGTGCCATCAAATACGTTTTCTAGCGTGTGAATTATTCGTTCTACCTCTATTGTCTCTTGATAGTATTCTCCAGGTCAATATTCATCGGCAAGTGGCTTGTCTATGTAAGGTCTTCTGGTTCTGAATAGCTTCTCTCTCGATCTCGAGTTCTGTTTCGCTTTCAACTTCAGAAGTTCGCATTCGATGGGCTCTAAAAGCTCCAAATCACTGCCCAGACTACTTGTAACATCAGCAGTTTCACATAAATTCGTGCTTCACTTGGCGGTTGCGGAATAAAGAAAAATAAAATGAATTAGATCTCCGCAACGCGGCCCACGTAGCTTGTTTTGGCATCGACTCTGTTCCTGGTATGACGTCACAACGTGACTATGCCCAGGTCTCCCTTTGCGCGGTTTTTGACATGACCGGAAGCAGAATTTCACGTTTTTAAATGGCAAAAGCGCAGGGAAGGAAAATCGAAATCGAAAAATAATTTTTGAAATTTATATCAGGGTGTCATTTAGATTCGATCAGGCAAATAAAAAAAAAATCTGTCATATGCACTTTAAAGACTGTGAAACATGGCACGTAACCATGGTAACAAAAAATGAGGTTCTGTTCCTGAATTTCTGTTTACGAATCTTACTGAGACAGGTTCCCAGTGAGCGAGATCTCTCACAGCAGCCAGCATACTTATCATAATGGATATGAGGATATCATAACAGAAATGCGTCAAGCATCTTGCCCTTAAACGTCTGTTACCTCTTTCACGTTCTACATACACCTTAATGAGGACGAAGAGAAGAGTGAGGCTTCCATCGATAACCTGGCTAATATTCGGATAGACCACAAGCGAATATAAAACTCACCTGATCCAACTTTTACAAGCGAACCAGTCCCGCGTAAGATAATTTCAGATCCCTTTTTTCCCAGTCCTCTTTCACTTTTTGGCCACTCCCCTTTTCCTTACCGTTACCCGGCCCCTTGCGCTGCAGCTTCTGCTAGACACATATGGGACATATCGTCATTGTATTCAAGTGTTCGTTGTAAAACCTGACTTGTAACTTGTGGTATCAGGCCCGCACCAAGGCTGAAATAAATGCTGCGAGCAAATTGGCCCAGTCAAAGCCTTCCCCCCCCCCCTTCAAAATACACACTCATGCACATAGATACTAACTCTGTTCACAATGCCACAGTTTGTGTTGTTTTCGTCAAACACGACACCTTTTTGGGGACATCCTCCGTTGACAATTTGCCAAAAAGCTGCTTCCTGTTTGCTTTTTCGCCGACAAAGTTGTTGGCAACATTCACCAGATTTATAGCATCAGTTTTAAAAAAGTACCCTTAAAGTTACAAGGTTTGTTAAAATTGAAGCATTTCGACAGCCAAGCTACGAATTTCGGACCTGTTTTGCCTAACTCTCGTAAACGTTTACGTAACTTTTATCACTCGATTGGTGAGATAAAAATAGTTTTGTTCCTTAGACTTGTTTTAAAACAACATGATGAGCTTAAAGCTTGCAGCAAATACACAGCAGTCGCTTAGCTATTAAAGGCATTAAGGTCCTTCACAGTAAAGCTATACTGCCAGGGTCAAGGTGATATGAGTGAAGAAAGACATTGGTAAAGAACCTGGGCGACTGAAATGTGCGGTGGGCTAGTAGATTTTTGAAGCCCACTTGCCCGGTGGCTAGTGACTCAACAGATGTCAAACCCTGTTAAAGGTTGTAAAATAATAAAAGGAACTTTTAGCATTAGCATTTAAGACTATTCGTTGCCCATTAATTCGTTTTAATTACATATTTTTGGGCTCATTGTAATTGGCTCATTATATTTTTTTGGGCTCATTGTAATGTTTTTTCAACTTTCAAAACTTCTGGGGACTCGAGCCCCGCCCCCCCCTCCCCCTTCTATGGGCCTGGGTATTCTTGGTACGGTGGCCCACAACTGTCACGGCAACAACAAAAAGCTCACGGCAAAAACAAAATGCTCACGGCAAAAGCAAAAAGCTCACGGCAAAAACAAAATGCTCACGGCAAAAGCAAAAAGCTCACGGCGAAAACAAAATGCTCACGGCAAAAGCAAAAAGCTCACGGCAAAAACAAAATGCTCACGGCAAAAGCAAAAAGCTCACGGCGAAAACAAAAAAGGTCACGGCAAAAGCAAAAAGCAAACGGCAAAAAAAAAAGGTCACGGCAAAAACAAAAAGGTCACGGCAAAAACAAAAAGCTCACGGCAAAAGCAAAAAGCTCACGGCGAAAACAAAATGCTCACGGCGAAAAAAAAAGGTCACGGCAAAAACAAAATGTTCACGGCAAAAGCAAAAAGCTCACGGCAAAGCAAAAAGCTCACGGCAAAAACAAAATGCTCACGGCAAAAGCAAAAAGCTCACGGCGAAAACAAAAAAGGTCACGGCAAAAGCAAAAAGCAAACGGCAAAAAAAAAAGGTCACGGCAAAAACAAAAAGGTCACGGCAAAAACAAAAAGCTCACGGCAAAAGCAAAAAGCTCACGGCGAAAACAAAATGCTCACGGCGAAAAAAAAAGGTCACGGCAAAAACAAAATGTTCACGGCAAAAGCAAAAAGCTCACGGCAAAGCAAATAGCTCACGGCAAAAACAAAATGCTCACGGCAAAAGCAAAAAGCTCACGGCAAAAGCAAAGGCTCACGGCAAAAGCGAAACGCTCACGGCAAAAATAACAACCACACGCCACGTGTCCTGGACACTAAAAGTGTGCTCGCAAAAGTTGTTGGGATTAAATCCAACATGGTTGCGTCTTGAGCTGACTTGTCGAAGCTCTGTCAACCTAAACCGAGATGTTTTGCCCAAAGTGCGGCGCTGAGTCGGCGTCTGCAGCCAATTTCTGTGTTCGATGTGGTCAAGGTAAGATGTAGCAACGTCAGTAGAGTACATAACCATCGCACAGCCGGCCTTTGTCTTTATTTCCATATTTACACAGCTGAAATTAACGACGTGCTGTCCCTCTTCTGTCTAAAGGTTTACCTTCGACTTCGCAGTCAAACATAGCGGAGGAAGTGAAAGGTAACAGTTACTCTTACACGGTTATTTATCACAAGACACTGGAACGACAATGGCACAAAGTGCCCGTGTTCATCATTTATTATTAAGTCTTACCGATCGGCGTTATTCATTGTTTTATGGTTGTTATTGCCAACTATCACCTGGACGCCCAACATTGGCAAGTTGCAACCTAAGCTAAGAGGATTATGTTGTGATGATTTTCTTGAAGTAAGCACCGTTGCTATGGGGGCATGGCTCTACAAGAAAGCAGCCGTAAAAAAATGAGTTTGATTTATTTGCAGAAATGAATATGTTAGATTTTTTCCAATTCACCAGAAAAATACTTGCATGTTTAGGGGCTGTACTTTATTTAAGGCCAAGGGAGGGGGGGGGGGGGAGGTGTAGGGGTAATAGTTTCAAAATCATTGAAAATGGGGGGGGTTACTTTTTTTAAAGCTGCAGCAGAAGTTGGGGGGGGGGGTAGAAAAGTATTTATCATTAACAGGGTGAAGTCTCCTTTGTTGGGAAAACATCATATTTCCCTTTAATTGTTGGTGTTCAAGAACAATTTCTTATATACAATTTCTTAGTGGTTTTAAACATTTTGGTGCTGTTTTCATTTCAACCAAAAATATATCCCGGGCACATAATATTTGGGGGTGGGGGGGGGGGAATTTTTGAATATGTCCACTTTCAGGGATGGGTACATTTTTCATATGCCTGGGTTGGCAATAAAATCACCCTTAGCCATAAATAACGAACAGTCCCTTAACCCTGGTCTCATGCCATGTTGACAATGTGATAGCTTTTTAATTTAATGTTTTGTAAGTATTTCGTTTTGTGTTGGTAATGGAGTTACGTGTGTTCTGAACTAGTATTTTGCCAAATTTCATGAAATCGTAAAAAGTGGTTTCCTAAATATCAGCACATTTCCACTGAAACATGCAGTCACATTTTTTTGGGTTAACTGCACCCGTTTTGCATTTGACTGGGTTCTTGATTCGACAGACAAACATGAGCCAAAAAAGGAATGGCATTTTTCCAATTGTAAACAAACGTTTTTGTATATAACTGACTGTTTGATTTTAAGGAGGAAAATGACACTTTGAACAAAAAAGTGATCGCTGTATAGGCGCCATGTTTGTTTCCTCAAAGTTTTGCACGCGCGCTGACTCGTGGCAGCACAGGCGTCCCAAACTCACGATTCCAGGAATCGATCGAATAAATGATTTATGTAAGCGTATGAATGATTTATGTTAGCATATGAGTGATTTATGTAAGCGTATCGAGTGGGACGTGACTACTTGAAGTGCGCGGTGTTGTGTTATAGTTTAGGCAGTTGGAAATTTGAGCGCTCTATAAGACTTTGTATGGAGTTTAAAATAACGTGGAATAAAAGCGCTCAACGAAATAAAATTTTACCTTCTTTTCAATAAAATAAAGAAAATGTACTCACCTTTCTTGATTTCTGTTGTCCTTTTGGGCTATTTCATCGTTTTGGGGGACTTCGAGGTTTTTGTCGTAGCCTTCATAAGACGACTTAAACTTGACTTCGTCTTATGAAGGCTACGACAAAAACCTCAAAACCCCCCAAAAACGATGAAATAGCCCAAAAGGACAACAGAAATCAAGAAAGGTGAGTACATTTTCTTTATTTTATTGAAAAGAAGGTAAAATTTTATTTCGTCGAGCGCTTTCATTCCACGTTATTTTAAACTCCATACAAAGTCTTATAGAGCGCTCAAATTTCCAACGGCCTAAATTGTAACACAACACCGCGCACTTCAAGTAGTCACGTCCCACTCGACACGCTTACATAAATCACTCATACGCTTACATAAATCATTCATACGCTTACATAAATCATTTATTCGATCGATTTTTCGAATCGTGAGTTTGGGACGCCTGTGGTGGCAGCAATAGAAAGCGTAGAGCGCGCGTGTTTGGTGGTTGCAATTCAATGGCGTTCATTACTTTTAAGGGTTCCGAGCTACAGAACGACTGCAACTGTAATCAGCGTGCGCAAAATCTCGAATTTAATGACCCCACGGTTTGTCGCGGGGAAAAATTCATAGCGTGAGAGAAAACGAATTATAAAATAACTAAGATACTACGCGCACTCTGATTGGCTGAGAGGTGTGTTTGCATGAGAGTATGTAAACACAGTTGTGACGTCACGGTCTTTGAGAGGAATAAAGTTACCTATTTTATAAAAGCAATAGAAAACTTTTTCTTCTGTTTGGATTGCCTGATATAAACACTCGAGGGGTTGGGAGAATTCTCGAAAGTTATGCAAACCCGATACGAAGTCGAGGGTTTGCATATATGTCTCGAATTCTCCCAAGCCCCCTCGTATTTACATCAGGCTATGCAAACACGGAAAAAGTTTTCTATTGCTTAAATGTGAATATTTCTCATAGTCTCACCTCATTTTGTATATATTTTAGATTCATTTTTATTCCATTTTATCCGTCGAAGGCTGTAGTCCGACAGCCGAAAGCTCCATTTTCATAAAGTGAACGTTTTTATTAATCTTAATATTTCTCATCTTGCTCGAAGCAACAAGGTTAACATTATAATGATTAAAGAAAACAAAATCATCATCGCTACAGATGTTGTGACTGCTATATTCATCGCAGATGTGTCATTTGCATCTAGATGTCACTGGTTACGAGAATGTCTTTCGCAGTTTTCAACGGTATTTCCATCTTTTATACCTTGTAAACGGTGCCATGTTTTTTATTTTTCAACTAAGAACCTGCCAATTTGAGGACGAATCGTGGCGCCATTAAATTGGTGATTTAGCGGGCGCTCAATATAATTGCAGTCGCTCTATAGGCGCGGCACCCCTAAATGTAACGAAAGCCTCTTCAGTAGGCTTCACTGCTCTCTTTGAACGCTTGCCCAATTTTTATTTGGTGGGCCATGGCACAAAATGTGTTGTTTCTCATCTTTTGTTGGTTAATGCTTTTCTCCCGCTTTATATGAGCTTCACCAAACTGAACCATTAAATGGTTCAGTGATTTCAAGTCTGGTCACCCCCCTTCCCTTAAGATTAAGGTGTTTGACTTGTTTATTAAGTGACAGCTGTTCCCGAGCAGCATGGAATGCCTCTTTGATCTTACCTGAATAGGGGAGGTGGAAAAATCCAGGATGCTAAAGCATTCCAGGGAGCACTGTTGGCGACAAATGTCCGAAGACTGATTAAAATGGTCTTCTGAGACTGATAAAAATGTAAATTTTTATCAGTCTTAGAAGACCACTTAATTCTCTTGTAGGCAGTTTAAGACCGTAATTACATACTCAAAATAAACGTTTCCTGAATGAAGATGTCCAGAAGGTATATTCAGGGTATGGGGGCCTCAAAAAGTTGGGGAGGCTTTTTCGTAAATTTGACATTCTCAACACAATTACAGTGTTCTCCCATTCGGAGAAATGAGTTTCGTGGTAATATAACATTTTACAGCCTGACCTTTTCCAAAACCCGGCAATGGTTTTTCATTCATTTTATTTGTAGGGTAGAAACTTATTTTATATACGAAGTATTTCCACCAGCTTTTCGAAAGATAAAATTAACTATTAACTGATTTTTTATTATTTTGCCTGCAGACCGTCCCGCGGGGGTAGACACACCTAAACCCCTGAAATCTTTTGAGCAGTTCAGAAAGATAAAAGGAAAACAATGGAAGACAAAGTGTACTAAGAAGAAAGAAAAAGACGAAGAAGAAGTAACAATTGAAGTAGGTCTGTTGGAATGGAAGGAGACAGAGATGAAATTGAAACCCGTAAGGGGAAAACGAATCGCACTTCGGGTATCTAACAAAGCCCCGTACCAGGCAATACGCTCAAAAGCCATTGAAAAGTGGAAGGCATATCAAAGCCATCTCTACATAGAAGACGAAGAGTACGCGCTGGTCTATGAAGATGGGAAGGAAGCCCAATTTTTGCCTGGAACTGTTGAATTTTTCAACCTTCTAAGGTACCATGAAGAAATTGGCAAAGATTACAAGAGAATTGTCCTCTACCTGTGCTCTTCAACAGACATAAGAAGTGCTGAAAAAAGTAAGCAAGAATGCGACAGCGCCGATAGTGATATATCAGGCGACGAGTTTCAGTTGAGGCCAGGAAAGAAGATGAAATCACAGATCGAAGGAGACGAAGAGCTGGCAAAGATCCTACAGTCTCAATTGGACAGTGAGGCAGGCCAGTTCGATGTTACAGAAGATAACATAAGTTTATTAAATCCCATAATAAGTGACTGTGCCAGTATACAAGAGGATTCACCAGTTGCAAGTATGAACACTAGTTACAAGACAGCAGCTGAGCTTAAGTGTGCCGAAGAGAAACCAACACAGTTTACAAGTTGTGAAGATCTATTGAGGTCTCTTAGCAGTACTGTAGACGAATCCGGTCAATTTTTCCTTGTGGTCAGGAGAGGTTCATCCTTCCAGAGGCAACTGAAGATTTGGCAGAGGGAATCAAGAAAAAGTTCTCCAGAAAAAATCCTGAGAGTACACTTTGCAGGAGAAGACGGAATTGACACCGGTGCTATGGCACAAGAATTTCTAGCAACTGCAGTACATGAAATAGGAAAGGAATTTTTTCCTAATGGTGCTCCCATAGATTCCATGTTACATGTCCATAATGGTTTTTTTCTCACATGTGGGCAAATTGTAGCAGTGAGCCTCGTCCAAGGTGGACCTCCTCCTCGCTTTCTAAACGACAATGCCTTTCAGATGCTGGTCAATCCTGAGGTTAATGTTAATGAATTGAAAGAGGACGTCCTCACCCCAAGCGAGAAATTATTATTACAAACGATCAAAGAAGATCCCGCTGGCCATCAGGATACCATCTTGGAGCATGGATATACAGGCGTCGTTGATCTCGAACACATACATGACATTACTGGTACAGTGATGGTGAGTCTCCTCAGTAGAAGGTCCTTATATCTCAAGGAGTTTGGAAAAGGCCTAGAACTGTTTGGATTAGCAAGTACTATGAGGGGGAACGTTGACCTGTGTAAGAAGCTCTTTGTGAATGATACAAATGTGAACATAGTCGACGCGAATTACCTCGTGACGATGTTGAAGCCATTGTATTCGCAAGAAGGAACCTCAAAGCGAATAATCGAGGAAGGTGTCATGGATAACTTCCAAGATTTACTGATGAAAATGGAAGATGAAAACATGATTGGTCATTCTGAAATGATGGCTTGGAACTATCAAGACAAACTTCAGGACGAGGAGTTGCATGTAACGAACCAGTCAGAGGCAGAAGACAGCCCGGCAGAAGAGAGCCCAGGACACTTCCATTCCGCAGTGTTAACACCGTCGGGTGTTCTAGGATGGTTCACCGGTCAGAAGCACAGGCCAGTTAATGGTGACGATCTTGCCATTACAGTAGTGTTTGATCATGACTGTTTGCAGAGAAATCCAAAGCACAGTGTATGTTTCCCTGTTGTTTCCGCTTGTAGTCGAGTTGTAACACTCCCAGTGGACCATATGAAAGATCCTGAAGATTTCACGCGTATTTTTCTACTCGCGTATTGCAAGGGGCAGGCTTTTGCTAGACCATAAGTGCAAAAATAACATAACCACTGATTTTGGGTGTATCTGTTAGGTTCCATTGAAGATGCAGACCTGAAGACCTGAACTTCATGTCGTGTATTTGTTGTTGAAATACTGCAATGTTATTTTGTTTCTATCTTTGAGATTCATGCACTAGCCATGTCATAGTGATACTCGTCTTGGCATGTTATTGAGTACCTGTTTTCCTGTTTGGTCTGTTAAGTAGTTATAATTATTGACATTCAAGTAACTGACTAGCTGACTAGCCTTCTCAAAGTATTTCAAGAGTACATGTATGTTGGATGACTGCAGGAGAAGGCTAGCTCGATTGAGAATACAGCCAACTCATTTTGAGAAGGCTTTGCTGTTTGGTTCCTGTTTCCCTTTAATGAATGTTAACTATTGAAATGAAATACAAACACAATACCTGTTTACTTTAAATGATTGTGAACAAGTTAAAAACTGCGTAATAAATTTAAAACCTTAATTCTGATCAGTGTACATCATCACCCGGTAGAAACTCATAACCACTCTGTGGCTGCACTGTATTTAACGAGGCATTGGACATCACTTGACCTGGTTTCCAATGTGTACTACCTCCTCTAAAATTAAGTTCTTTCTCATTGTCAGTATAAAGGCAACACACTTCTCTAAATCAGCTACAAAAGGTGCATTTTCTTGTGCCGCATTCACACCCAATATAAACTCTTTTGTGCAATACATGTGTGACGAAATAATTAAAACCAAAACCTAAGTATCTTATAGAACAGATTCGATTAGTCAACAGATATAGACATAACAGTGTTTACTTTGCTTAAAGCAAGGACAAAAAGTTAGGGAGCGAATCCATTTTCCGCAATGTGTGTCAACTGTTCATATTGCTGAAAAGCTTCTTTCCAGGTAGTGGGAGCTGCAATATTGAGACCCTGACTGACATAGTCAAAATATTCTTGATATTCATTGCAAAATTGCTCTGCAATGGTTTGTTGGGACACACATTCCAGTTCATTAGGTGCTACCCTTGTCAAAAGGTTGTTTACTGCACCGTGATATTCTGGCAAAAAAAATAATGAATCCGGTCTGCCTCTTACAGTATTATGCCTGGAACGTCTAATGTAATGAGTGTTCCAACGGTCCTTGACAGCATCACAGTCTGCTTGGAGCACTCCAGAGAAACAGTACCACAGACACTCTTTATTCGTTTCAGATGTCATGTCAATTTTGCCATTTGCTTCCAAATCCTGGAAAAAAGTTCTCCACCAGGATGACCGGTTCTTGGAATAAAATGACCACCAACTCTCAATTCTCTGATTACGTGGTGAAGGCACGTAACGGTGGGCATCAGGGTTTTGTCGAAAATAACTCTGGATAGATGCTAGTAAGCTATTTTCCGTTCCCAAGTCAGTTACCACTTCAACGGGGCAGCCTCCAAGTTCCTTAACTGTCTCTAAGTAATACATCGCTGGGTACTCCGGCAAATTATTGGAACGAGCCACCCTCAACCACATAATACGTCTGCTATAGCCATCTATACAACCGTGAATTGGGAATCCCCAGGGTTTAAGCTTGTCGTATCCATCTACATGCCAGGCATAGTTGGGACCTGGGTTATGGTATTGTCTCCTCTTTAAGCAATGTGATTTGCGCAGCTCTGTTCCTTCGGGATCAAGCTCTCTAATAATTTCCTGTACCACTATTCGTGGGACTCTTAATCCCTCCAATTCCAATGTATGCCAGACTGTCCGATAGCCTCCCATAGATCCAGGTCCATGAATAATCTCTTCTATGCGTTTTCTGACTGCCTTGAGTTCATCTTCCGACGGTTGCTTCTGTCTGGAGAGTCCATACTGTCTCAGTCGTCTAAGCAAAGTACTGTAACTAATGTGATGGTTGTGATGCTTGACAAGAAAAAGAAGAATTTCACTGTACTCAAATCCACGGTTGAAGTAGTAAGTTATAATACCCTCTTCATCAAAGTTTAATTCTGTGTCTGAATCTGAATCATCAGAACCGTCTTCCAAGCCTGTTGGAATAAAGAACATTGCAATCCGTCAAGGCAAAGAATTCCCTGACCACTTTTTCACCAGAAAAGAACTTACACTGCCTTAATAATACTGATCAAATAGGGTGTTCCTGCGTTACATTTTCTTTCACTTCTTTAGTAATCAAAATTTTTTCTTAACCACACAGTGACTTCACAGTATCAACAACAGTCATCAACATCTGCAGCAACCTGAAAATAAACTTTCACAACTTTTCTTGGCTGTGGCCAAAAATTAATTAAACAATTAATCAATCAGTTAATTACTTAAGTAATTAACACCCCCACACATTCTACAATATTTTTCCGAATTATTGTCTAGCACTGAAGGCTAATATTTGTGCAAAAAGCGTAGTCTCCCAGTGCGGGGAGAAGCATTATGTGAAGATGCGATTAACGGCTGGGAAAGGAGTACAAACATCAATCGTCGCCTGAAACAAACTGGCTGTGATTGAATAGTTTGAAAAAGTACATTCTCCAGTCAATACATGCACATATGAATTTACCTTGACCACATCTGGCACAGAAATTGGCTACAGACGCCGACCCGGCGCCGCAGTTTGGGCAAAACATCTCGGTTTAGGTTGACAGAGCTTCGCTTCGACACAAGTCAGTTCAAGAGGCAGCCATGTTAGATTTAATCCCAACAATCTTTGCGAGCACTTTTAGTGCCCAGGACACTTGGCGTGTGGTTTTTATTTTTGCCGTGAGCTTTTCGCTTTTGCCGTGAGCTTTTTGCTTTTGCCGTGAGCATTTTGCTTTTGCCGTGAGCTTTTCGTTTTTGCCGCGAGCATTTTGTTTTTGCCGTGAGCATTTTGTTTTTGCCGCGAGCATTTTGTTTTCGCCGTGAGCTTTTTGTTTTTGCCGTGAGCTTTTTGTTTTCGCCGTGAGCTTTTTGTTTTTGCCGTGAGCTTTTTGTTTTTGCCGTGAGCTTTTTGTTTTTGCCACGAGCTTTTTGTTTTTGCCGTGAGCTTTTTGTTTTTGCCGTGAGCTTTTTGTTTTCGCCGTGAGCTTTTTGTTTTTACCGTGAGCTTTTTGTTTTTGCCGTGAGCTTTTTTTTTTCGCCGTGAGCTTTTTGTTTTTGCCGCGAGCATTTTGTTTCTACCGTGACCTTTTTTGCTTTCGCCGTGAGCTTTTTGCTTTTGCCGTGAGCTTTTTGTTTTTGCCGTGACCTTTTTTGCTTTCGCCGTGAGCATTTTGTTTCTGCCGTGAGCTTTTTGTTTTTACCGTGAGCTTTTTGTTGTTGCCGTGACAGTTGTGGGCCACCGTATCTTGGTGCATGAAAGTAAGGGAACAATTGTTTCCAAGCTTTTGATTCGTCTGGTGTTGTAACCACAAACTCCGACAACAAGAAAATGGAACCAACAACAACCGTCTTCTGTGTAACGAAGCAATTCATTTATGTAAATATGTATGATTTGTGAAAAAAAAAGTCCGAGGTCCCCCCTCTAAGCCAAAACAATAAGCAATTTCCCTGATAAAAACGATTTTAATGTTCTGGACTCGACGTTTTGAAGAGGTTTTTAACTTAAGCTAGTACACGTACCCTTTTTAGCTAATTTTCGTGTTCGAACATTGCTATTTGCATGCCTACAACTCACGCCGAGGGGTGACTACTTTTTCTGCATTCTGGCACGGGAGGACGTGCCTAATGTAGCACTAATTTTGTTTCGTATTTTTGGTCCATTACTAGTTCCTCCCATTTCTCGAACCCTGAGCCGTTTAAAAAGAATCAGAGCAGATTTTGCCCTTCCCCTACCCTCTAATGAAATGTCCATTCCAATGATTTGCATTGCGTGACGCGGCTCTAGATAGAACTCTGGCCACGTTAGCGGCGACATGTGGTGATAAAAACCATTTTTGTGTATTGCCAACTAAGCAACACTGACCAGCTACTGAACCGTTGAGTAAGATGTCACAGTGTAGAAAGATGTCGACCGTTTTGGAAGAAAGGTTGTTGTTGAGCTGTTCGACCGTTTACACTACACTGACTCAGTTGGCGGTGTTCATTGGATGGCATCAACAGGATCAAAATACGTCGAACGGCAAGAGAATCACTCGGAAATGGCCTCTGGACCTGTCCTCTACAGCAAATGAGGTAAGAGCATTTCGAACTGTTTTTCTGTTTGACGTTTTCGATCTCATATGGGTCGAAACACATTAAAATATGTGCGTGACTCGCGAATGGAATGTTGCCAAGAAGGGTCAAACAATCTGCATTTTAACGAACTTTGAAAAGCTCTCGCGTCGCTCTCAATCATTTGCCCAAAGAAATTTTTGCAGCAATCCTGAGAACATCTTTTCTTAATTCAACGGCCAGAAGCTGAATCGATTTGAAGGTTTAGCACATGGTGAAAAATAATTTAATTCACGAAGTACTTTTCCTGATGAGAAATGTATACTTTCAAAATTAAATTATTTCAAACACAAAGAACAACGCAGTTTCTACCAAAATCAGTTTTGAAGCTCTTGAGAGATTGCAAAAGTAAAATGGAGTGTTTAAAAGACGACAGAGGGATTTGTTTTTGCACGCGAACGCCTCAAATTGATGTCATAATTTACTGCTTCAAATGGCGATTTTAACGGAAGTTCGTTATTTGCATTTTTCTTTGAAATAAAAGGATATTTTGCCAAAAAAAGTATCCAGTGATTTTAGTTATACCCTAACCTAACTAACATTAAAATATGAAAGAAATCGAATTTTCCACGCTTGCCGCGTTATGTTTGATTTTTACAGACAAGCGCTCTTAAAAAGTATCAAACATAACAGACCGTGTGCTAAGAGTGGACTGGAAACTAGACTTTTTTAGGGCTTTTTTCTCAAAATCTAGCCGTACGACCCTACCTCAATTTTTCAGGATTTGAAAAGTGGCTATAAATAAACAACTATGCAAAAGAAAATGAAAATCTGTAAGGCAGAATTTTTGCTAATGAAGAAAATGTCGAATTTTCGCTTTTTTGAGAATTAATAAAAATCTCTCTTACAGATTTTGCTAATATTTTGTCTACAGGTGAAACTTACTACTATGAATTGATTCTGAATTTTTTACTGTGGGTTATACGGTCAGTTTTCGAGTAGATTGGGGTAAAAAAGTCGATTTGCGATTTTTTGCGACCTCCTTGGTGAGCAAAACTGAGCATGCGTGCAACTTAAGTGTGCGCTGAAATAACGCAATATGACGCGAGCGATAAACATAAGAATTTTTTTAATTTTTTACAACAACTTCTCGAGGTTTTTGTCAAGGTTTAACAGATATTTTATACCGGTAGCGCTCACCAGCTTCGTCAAGGCTTCGTCCATTCATGATAAAGAATGTTAAAAGTACGCCACGAGCGATTTATACAAGCCAGATTTCAGAGGTGTTTTCAGCTTTTTCTCGATGATGGCGTCAAGTATTGCACGCGCGAAAAAAAAAATGGCGTCAGAGAGAATTTCTCAGCGCGCGCAATTGTGTCTCAGAAAAACTGTAGTAAGCCACCTTAATCGATCAAGGTATGCCTGTATCATTTTTGCGTTTTCAGTTGTTTGACATTTTAAGGCTGTACTTATTGTTTATAGACAGTCCAGTGGTGGTTGGACACGGTTCGCAAAGCATGATGGGGCTCACGCTCGATTCGAGCTCAGTTGCAATAAACCTTCGTACTGCGCGGATCTCGAAGAGCAAAAAAAACACTCAACTGCAAGAGCTGGAAATAACAAAGATGGAAGTTTCTCCGATTCTTGTGGTCTACATATCCTTTGTTTAGATCTGAATATTTGATGTAACATTTTAACGGCTGGTTTCATGCATTGCAGCATTGATCGATTGAACGCGTACACGTGGAGACTTCAATCCCGGGTTTATCAGCCTCTTTAGCCTCTTTAGTAACTTATTTGTGTAAACATCTTACCATGAACAGCCTCTTGGGCCATGAAGGACTTAATTTCCAATCATCGAAAGTGAAAACACAGATGCCTGGCTTTCTGAGGTCTTGTAATTGCTACAGTTGTGTGAAATTGTAAGTTTTGCACGATGGATAAGTCATGAAAAACCTTACGAATGTTTATTTTATAGCATTAACAGTCCTTTAACTACCAGGGTGTCCAAAAGCTTCTGCTTCTGTTTGATGCAGGATGTAGTAATCCCGTAGGGCTTGTGTAAAATTCCATGTATACTTTCACAGCTTAGCTAAACAAGGCTGTATTAATATATTATTGTTCAAATTACTAGCTGTCAATATGAATTAATTAATTAATTCGTTTTGCTTTTGAAAGTAACTGATGCTGACAAAGTTAGTCTGTACTGAACGAGAATTCCACTTTTTTTGCAACGGACGTGATCATCTGTCTTTAGAAAATTTAACAAAGCTCTGTTCAGCCTGTAGAATGTGTGACAATATTATATACAGTGACCCATATTTTTTTTCATAGCTACTTCAATGAAAGCATTGACTCATTTACCAACAAGGACCTCAAGCAGAAAGTAGTTTTTAACCCTTAATACAGGGTTGTTGGGGGCTTTGCACTGATTATCACGACAAAATTATCGAGGTCACAGAGAACCTGTTTAGCTTGGATCCTTTAAAACTAGTGAAGCACATTAGAGCAATGCATCCAATGTCATTTCTACAAATCTGTCAATTCTTTCATTGAGTAAAGTGATATTTTTATAATTATTAGAATGCTGTCCCAACTACAGAGCAAACTCTAATTAAATTTGACCTTTGAGCATTTACCCCTTGCAAACAATGGCCCAGTCCTTCATTTGTCTACTTCAGACCTCTACCTTGTTGAAAAGTCAATGGTGGATCCAGAGGAGGGGCCAAGGGTATCCCCCCTTTTTGTTCAAAAGAAAATAAGGCTGGATAAAACAGACTAACAGACAGCAATATACATGAACAAAACAATTATGAAGTTATACATTTACTCCAGACTACAATGACGCAGAGCACAGATTAGCTTGTGTACAACAGCATACTCCACTCAGAAAGCATCTGATTTTTTTTTTAAATATAGTACAGAATAATACCAAGCTATAACTCCACAAAAGTTTTGTATTTTGTTGTCTCCCCTCACCCACCATTAAACTTGGACCCCACCCTCCATGAAAGTCTGGACTCACCACTGGGCACCAAGTCTGCCTGTTAAGTCGAGTAACAGAAACTGAAGGGGTGTTAACATAACGCAGGTTTGAGTTTCATTCCCTCTTATGGCTCTGTATAACTTTGTTTACACGATACCAGCACAAGATTTCATACCATTACGAGTTTATTCTGGTCGCTGTGCCAGATCAAGATTTTCGATCTAGTGCAAAAACTTGTACCATAATCATGTAAACACGGTGTGAAATCTGTCTCCTGGAAGACAATTCATTAGAAAACAAATAAGGATTGATATCAATGTAAAAAAAATTGATGAAGAAAGCAAAAGTTGCGAGTTCCATTAGAAAAGGAATATTTCATCAATTCACAGTTCTCAACCCTTTTATTGGTCTCAGTAGCTCTAATTAATATAAATAACAACTAAACTGACAAATTGAAAGGGATGTTCAATCAATAATTCACAGTTCTCCCTCAATAGCTCTGGATTTTATTTCTTACAACAGACCCCACTAACTTAACCCAATCATTCCCTCCACCTGCTCACAAGTATATTGAACTGAGAAAATTTTTATTGTTTTCCTTGGTTGATCTTGCTCACTTATTTACTACTGGCTATCTCAAGCAATTTTTGGTTTCTCTTGCAATTTGTCTATATAAAGTAAGAAGAGCACTATGAATTTCCAATCTGAGTTACTGATCAATACTGATTTCTTTTAGCTTTCTCAAGGGTTCACTGCACAGAAGTTGTAAGTTACGAACGTTAAGGCTGCTGCTTAGGGGATCTTAGGAAACCAATCCACAACAGATGATGTGACTTATATATTAAGACCCTAAAGCCCAAATAATTTTGGTCATTTCAGCAAACAAAATGTGATTCTTGAAAGTTTGTTGCATACAGGGCAACAGAGCAGACTGAAGAAACCATTTTGCCTCTTAACCTAAAGACAACAAAACAGAAGGGAACACAAAATTGGGATGCCACACCATACTGTTGATACTTGTCGTGATTAAAATAAGGTGATCACTTGTGTTAATATTTCGCGGGTAATTTTCACATCTCGCAGCGTGAGAGTAATATTGGAGAGAAAATTCGACAACTTAGACAACGCATAATGCTCAAACTAGAGGGGCGCTATCGGGCGATATATGATTTTTTAAAAGCAAATCTATCCATCTTGATCTTGGTGTAAAATAAACGGTTTCAGATTTTTGGGTTAGCCTACAAATTCTCAAAATGTAAGACCTACTCAAATATCATGAAAACACACGTTGCTCGATCCACCTACAAAGAAATTGTGCCCAAACTTGACTTACAAAAGACGACCAGATCCAAAAATTTCAAGACATCTAGATACACACCAATCCTAATCATTCTTGTTAAATGTAAGTTGGACTGGGGATAGCGCGTTAAAATGACAAGAGGTGAAGCTCACATTTCCGTCAAAGGCCACCATGTTGATTTCTCGTCCTGGTTAAGAGACTGCTCGTGATTGGCTAATATAATGATCCACCATGCCTTTCGGACCGTGTATACAGTCCACAGTCTCAGGATTGCCATAAATCGGTTGTATTTAAACACGAAGAGTTTATACAATTTGAAGGTTGACGCAACAATATTGAGTGAAAATATTCTTCTCTTTCAGAGAGACTATTTTAAGAGTACTATTAAAAAAATAGCCTATAAAAACGGTACAGACAGATCTGTCCCTTCAATTGTCAAGAGAGAATTTTCCTTTTTCTTGCTGGGCATGACCTACACAGAATGCAATTCTTCTGCCTCTGAAAATATCAAATAATAACTTAAATTTGTGTACACTGAGAATGTCATTCAGTATTTGCATAAGATTTTTGACATACTGTAATTTTACAATAATTTGTTCACTTGAATGTATGCTTGTCAAATAAGTGTTAGAGAGTGTAGACTTCAAGCTTCAAGCATTCTTTTATTATTGACGGCACAAATTTAATATGTTAGAAAATCCTTATCCAATTCTGTACGTAGAGATTAAAGGTTGTAAAAAGATTTGTATACTGGTAGTCCTAAGTTCTTTAAAGACTACATGTAGTTTTCGATGGAATTCCATGGATACTTTTTCATGGACTTTGAAGTCCCAATACCAGACAGAATTCCATGGAGTTGAGCTTTTGTGGAACTCCATAGAATTCCATAAATTATGTTTTCGTAGAATTCCATGAATTCCATGTCCCAATACCAGACAGAATTCCATGGAATTTAGTTTCTGTGGAACTCCATAGAATTCCATGGAATTTCATGTCCCAATACCAGACAGAATTCCATGGAAAATTTTCCATCGAATTCCACAGAGTTCCGTGGAATTCCATGGGGTTATTTCATTGTTCACTCTTGTATTTTAAGGGGTGGGTGAAATTCATATTTGCATTGGAGAAAAAAGCAGGCGCACTTTATTGATTCTCGCCATTTCGAATTAAACAATATATGAAAAAAATTGTTGGGAAATGCTGCTTAATGACTTTGTTTTAACTGTTTTAAAACGTTGTTACCCCACTTAATCTTGGTTCTGTTTGTGAACACTTTGGTTAATGATAATTATTATAATTAAGCTGTACAAATTATACCCAGACTCTCGTATAGTGATCCCAGGGGGGGTACTCCGAGTGTTAAGTGACGGGGATGATCGAATGGGGGCAAAAATCAAAACCCAAAAAAATCCCCGGACCAAAAGTTGCCCCAAGAAAATCCCATGCCGAATTTCCGAGCCTTAGAAATTTCCAGAAAGGATTAAATGATATAACACGAAACAAAACGTTAGAAATTGAATGTTTAGTGTTTGTTTATTCATCATACCATCTGAATCTTTCATCCATACAATCTGAATCTTTTCCTCATCTGGTAGTCATTCTAACAACACTAGAGACATCTTCTGGTTCAACAATAACATTAATGACAACTCTAAACAAGAACATAACGAGAACATAACAAACAACTCTACTAAGTTATTTACAAATTATTGAAATGATAATATTAAATCGTGCTTTATGAACTATGATGCAACCATCGTGGCGTTGTTCACAGTGTATATTCCAATATCGTTCTCCAGTAATTACCCAGGGCGAATTGACGAAAACTGTGTCTGCGCGTGTTACTGGTAAACAGTAACTGAAAAACAAAACTGAATGCTTCCGCTACTGAAGAGTAACGCAAGATGGCCTGAAGGAAGGCCTTTATGTGCCGTTCAGTTACAATAGCCGATAACTTAATTAAAAAACATTTCTGTCTTCACAGACTTAAAGTCTGCATCTCAACAATGCTCTCAACTACGAGATTTTGTTTCTACTCTTGGTTTCACACAAATCTAGCTAGACTAGAATACAATATAGCTTGATGGGGTGTCTTGAATAACAAAGATGAACTCTCGGTTTGCGTGCTGACCAAGCTTACTACTTGACTGACTCGAAAACATTTTCGCGATTCATGGAAGCAAAAACTGCAGACGCAACAATGTTTCACCTGTGAGCAATGTTTCTGCAACAATGTCTCGTGTTTTTAATCAGACCTAAGTTTCAGCAGCCGAGGTCTACTAATCTAATACTGTGTTCATACTAGCACCGAGACATGTTAAGAATAAATATGTTAAAAGGAAACGCGTTCCAGTAGTCATGCTTGTAACTGTATTGTTCACATTACCTGTCCGTTTCAGACAGACATATGCACATGATTGGCATAAAATCCTTATAATTGCACTTAAAAACATTGAGCTCGAAATTGAGGAAATCACGTTCAGAGTTAAGACGTTTCGATCGCGATCCGAGCACTGCACTGCCAGATGTGAACAATTTTCATAGTAGAACATGTTTCGGCGTAGTGAACACAGTAAGGTAATACAATGGGGATTCTGGTTGTGTTAATATCCAGTATCCAGTATCTAACTAGACTAGGATACACTATAGCTCGACGGACTCTTCCGTTTCTTGAACGTCGAAGATGTACTCTGCAGCCATCATCAGCTAGGTACTGGGTAGCATTATCCGCTCCAACTGAGGATTCCTGGGGAAAGTAGGCCTCTAGGAAAATCGAATCTGCAAACGACAGTCGAAACCTTTCCCTCTCCCTGAAAAAGTTAACAGCTGTTATAACGTCTGAAATGTTCACCTTTTCAGTGCTGGAAACGCGTGCGTACAAGGCGTCTGATTGTTTGATGTAGGGCAATATAAGGAGTTCAATGTTCTTTTCACCGTCCTCTTTTAAGCTAACCGGTCTTACATATTCCAATCGTCGTCTTCCAGAAGTCGAACATCGCATTCTTGAAACCTGACCTAATCGGTAAGGCAGGGTATCCGCGTGGTTTGAGTCACATTCAAAAGCAATATCATCCCATAGCCCAAACACATCGCGGCCGTCCTTGACGAAGCCGAAGCTTGACGAACTCTTGTTAAGCGGTCGGCAGACACTTTCTTGTTTTTCGCCAGTTGCTTAATAACCGTAGACTTAAGCATCACACAATTAACCTCGGGAACAAATATTTTGGAATCATGCTTTCGACAGCCACTAACACTTTCCTGCTCTTCTTCCACTGGTGTTTCAACCTCCCGAGCCAAGGCTTCATTCATTAAGCTCTGGCAATCTGCAAATATTGCCCCATCTTGCTCTTTCAGCTCTCCCCACTCCGAATCAACTTCTAATTCTTCTGACTGGCCACTTTGCATTTCCTCTTCGGTTGCCATACCCTGGAAAAGTTCTGCATAAGCTACATCTTTGAATGGCGTCTTAAACAATGGGGGTATATCACCTGCGTCAGTGCTACCATGATCTTGGCCAAGCATCCCACCCATCCTTGCCATACGTCTGCCCTATGAGACACCTTTACGCCATGCTTCTATGATTTCCGCGGGTGTTGGGTACTCCTTCAGGTTACACGTTCTCCACAATCAAGTTCTGGCTCCATAATCAAGCATGACGGCCCAATGATTTCAGCTTAAAAAATAAGGAGGGACTGTTTAAAGCCGAAGGTTTATTGTTGTCACTTAGTTCCTTCTTTTACTCTCTATATTTCAGTATGAGATGAGAAATATAAGGCATATGATAAAAGCTGGATGTTACACTGAACTACCTCCACGTTTTAACCCAACCATATATCTCCTACATATATTTAACAATTATCCTGCGAAATCGCGCGGAATATCACCTGATACTTAGCCGACGAGGCCGTAGGCCGAGTTGGCTAAATCAGGGGATATTGCGCAAGATTGAGCAGGATAATTGTTTTATTATTCAACAAATTCCCATCGCCTACCATTTTCAGAACGAGAAAAACTACAGCTCTATGATGAAAACGCTAAAAGCTAGCAACACAAAAGCGTAATAAAAATCAAAACAGAACTTCAAGAAATCGAAGTTTACTACCGTTCACTTAAAAAAGACTTATTTACAAACTCATGTTTGGAAATGACAAGACAAAGTAAAAAAATATTGCTACCTTACCGAGAATAAGTCCTCTTCCTGTGAATTAAAATCTTTTTAACTTTAGTCTTTACAACTTTTCGTGAGCAAGTGTGCTGCTTCGTTCGCAATAGCATTTTCTTGGTTGAGTTCTCACTGTGAAAATTCCAAGTCAACCTCTGGATATCTTTGTGAGCTGAAGCAAATACTTGTTGACTTTGTGAGAGCATTTAATCGTGGAAAGTTTCTTCCAGCAGTTAAAATTTCCGGAGAACACTGCTAAAACTGCCTCGCTTTTCAAAATGTCCGCCAAACAAGCAACGAAAGAAAATCTGCAGTGCACTTCCAAATATGGTCATTTACGTATATCGCAGGATATCTGTCATGTACGGATGACAGATATTGAGGGCTTCCTTACCATATATGGGCATAGTGACAATTTGTTGAATAATAATATTGTATATACCCCATTTAACGACCCTTATTATTAATCTTACCTCAAATGTGTAGTGATCTTCACATTTGTGTTGTTCGCCTTTCAGACCACAGAACCCGTAGACTCTGTCTGTTTTCTCGTCATATTCGATCCTTTGTTCAATCGCTGTCTCATCCTCCATGAACAAGAAAGGAATATCCCTCTCTTCATTAAGGTTGTGCTTTAGCGACTTGTAGATAGATGAAACCATTGAAATTACGGAATCAGGCTCTATGAAATCAAATGGCTTGATTTTTGATTTATGCCATTCCATGACGGTATGCACGTGCGGTCCTAGAAGGTTGTCAGCAACAAATGATAAGTAAGACAGCTTCATAGAAATCCGTAGTTGTTTTGCAATTACTGTAACGCTTTCCTTTAGAATTCTTTGAAAGATTTGAACTGATGGTCTTCATGATATCCAGAACACCTTCTTTGCCAGTTATTTTGTTCTGTCGAATTGTCTTAGCAATGTTGCACGCAATTTCTCCGAAGTTACCTTTAGAACAAATTTCACGAAGCTTGTCTTTAAGACGATTTCCGCTCAACGTTCGAGCAGTAAGTGCAAAAATTAAGTTACCAAAAAAAT